>JANSTX010042872.1:0-29469 GCA_027564355.1 Penthetria funebris | reverse complement strand
TTTTAAAATAATTAAATTTTAATTAAACAATTTTTAATAAAATAAAAACATAAAAACATTTATACTAAAATTTTCCATTCATCTCACAAAAAATTATTACATTCACTCTTAGCAATAAATCACTTGACAAAAAAAAAAAAAAAACAAAAAATTTTTTTTTAAAAAAAACCTTAAAATAAAAACTAAAAAAATAAAAGAGTTTAAGAAAAATGTATAAAACAAAATTTGTGTTTGATGTCTTCATTTCAATTAACTATAATTGAAATTGATGCATTGAATTATGATAATCTGGTCGATTATATCGTGGTGCAGTTCTACTTGAAAACTGTGATATTGTATCCACTTGATCATGATGATTATGTAATTGATGATGATGATGTGGTGAAGCAACTAATAATACAGGTTGTAAATTTAATGATTTTCTGGAACCAGCTATACTAACCGCATCTGTGATATAGGCATTGTTAACTTCACCTATATACACATTTAACCAGGATATAAATTGGGAATCGAGATTTATTTATATTTTAAATGAATTATTATTTATACCTTTATACATAGAATTTTGATACATCGGTTCCGGCTGTAGTCGTACATGTCTTGTTGCCAAAATAAATGCAAGCGTTGCCAATATACATCCGTCAATACAGGCTTTAAAAATTAAAATAATATTTTTATGGTAAATAATTTTCGTAGCTTTAACTTTTGATATTATAAAAATGAGATTAAAAATGAAAGTGGCTATATCTTTTTAAGACCATTGTATGCAATTGAATGGGTGTTTAATTTTTTTTTCTTTTTTTGCAAATAGATCATAGGTTTTAAAAATGTTTGAATAAAATGGAATTTGAATTATCAAGTATATTTACTTACATACAATAGTAGAATTATATAAATCCAATTCCCTGCAGTGCAATAATTATGTAAGTAAATTGTACTTGATAATTCAATTCCATTTTATTCAAAACAAAATTTAAATCCATGATCAATTTGTCAAAAAAATCCGAGTATATCGCATCACGATTGAAAACTAGTTGTTTAACAATTATGTTTTTTTTTTAAAAGTAGTTTACTTAGTCACACTGATTAGGAGATATAACAAAAAAAAATATCAGTATTTATGCACGAACTCAAAATTGTCATTCGAAGAATAGAGAATTGGATCGAACGTACACTTAATAAACCATTTGATACTAATAACCGTAATTGACGATCTCTGGCCAGCACCCTCACTTTACACAATTCCCTTTCACTGGTACCAGCGTCCTTAATGACTGTTCTTTGCCACGTCGTTTTTGAACGACCAGCTCATCTAATAATATCACCGACCTCAGTGTATGGCCAATTCCAAGTTTCTTCGGTTAACAATTTTGTTCATCGCCATCATAACTGCCAGTCTTCACAAATTATATTGTATTTTCAGTTTATGCGTCTGAGGCACCTATTGACGAAAACTTGAATTTGTGACGGGATGTTATTTGTCAATTTTCAAGTTTCGCAGCCATACAAAAGTACAGGTAAACAATTTGTTGTAGTGACGACCGCCAGACTCCATACAGAACCTTACATCTATTTCTGCACCACCATACATTTTCAAAAAAAACTTCCCAAATATTTGGAGTCCTCTACTTCATCTATTACTTCGCCGCTGACTACAAGTGAACATCTACTCGACGTACCAACTTTCATTTTCCGATGGCAAATATGGGTTAAACAACCTTAAGGTATGCGTCGGGTACTCTATTCATCAACCATTGTACCAATGAATTGTGTTTCTGAACACATAAATTTTTCTCATTCGTAACACAAAACATTCTCGTTGTGGTATATTTAATAATAATGGAGGGGTTGTCATACACCGGCAGCTTTCTTACTTCCATACTTATTATTCATTCATCAAATTACCATCCTTTAGCCCAAAACTAAGGATTTTGCAAAACAACATATTAATGGTTCAAGGTGAATTGTCTCTCTAACTGGCTGGTAAATAAAAATTATGAAAACTTGAATTATGTCATAATAATCTTCTGAAATCTCTTTTAAGATGTTATAATTATGCAAAACAGAAACATTCTTGATATATTTTTCTTTGATAAATACATCTTTGATTTTGTTATGTCCACATACATAAAACTTACATTGAATGCTTATGACGTCATTCAGATCGTAAATCAAATCAGTTGTCATACAATCACCTATAATCAGCAACTAAACTGTGGTATACTACCATATATAATAATATGTAGTCGTCACATAATATTTCATTTGCATCATCTTTACCTGTATCAGAGGTGTAGCTATTAGTTGCACAATGCTCGTGTTCAATAAAACAATAACTAAAAAAATCAATAAATGAGGTACCCAAGAACAATTGATCAATTTGATATTCGGCCACTCTATTTATTATACCACCTTATATTTGGAAGTTTTGATTTTTACCAATAAAACAAAAACTTTTAGGCAAAATTCGACTTTATTCATCAACATCTAGTCTCCTTCAAGAGTGATACATTCATTTCAATGCTTTCTCTAACATTTTGATGTCTTTTTTGTAGAACAATTTATCTTTGGTCTTCAAAATATGTTTCAGTTTCGGTAATCACTTCTTCATTGCAGCCAAATCTCTTTTCCTGGAGCATTCGTTTTAGGTATGCAAACAGGTAGTAGTCGCTGGGAGTCAGATCCGAAAAAAAGCGCAATTCATGCAATATCGCCATTATTGCGATCGACTTATGACACGGTGCATTATCTTGGTGAAAGAGCACTTTTTTCTTCTTTATTTGGGGTAATTTTTGTTACAATTTCTTCTTTCAAACGCATCAATAACGCCATAATATTCGCTATTAAAATGGTTCTTTCTTTCTTAAGGTAATCGATGAATAAAATATCGTGCGCATCCCAAAATACAGTTGACATTTGCGTTTTTTGTCGCTTTGAACGATTTTCTGCTGTCCACTCAGCTGACTGCCGATTTGACACTGGAGCGTATTGATGGATCCATGTTCTATCCATTGTCATATACCGCATAAATCTTTTTATTGCGAACCCTTTTCGAACTAAGCTTTCTGGTCAAATGTTTATGCAAAACGGTGAATACACTGCCTTCTGATATCTTTAACGTGTCCAGCTATCTCATGCAACATCAATTTACGATCGGTCAAAACCATTTTGTGAATTTTTTCTGTGTTCTGTAACACCTGCCGAATTTGGGCGACCGGAGCGTTTAGCTTCATCGGTGTTTGCATGGTCGCGTTTAAAATCAGCAAACCACTTCTCTACCAATTTGTCTCGATGGAGCACAGTTCGAATAACACTTGTCAATTCATTGCTTTGCTTGAACGGGTTTTTTAATCATTAAAAAGCAATGCTTTATCAACACACGAAATCCAGATTCTTACATTGTTTTGAAAATTATAAAAGTAGTGTTACTAAAACCACTATAACTTGAGAACTAAACGTCAGATTGTCATACAATTTTGACACGTATCGTTTGAAGGTACTTCCTAAAAATCGCGCCATGTATATGCCATACTACGAACTTATTGAGTAATGGATTATGTATGTGTCTGTTTATAAGAGTAAAAGACTTTTAATAACTACTCTCGAAATCATTTATTGACCGATCCTAATTTATGATATGACGATAGTTGTGAACTTTGTAGTTGCGAAAAAAATGGGCAAAAATAGTGTCGGCACTTGTTCTTATGATACTCTGTTCACCACTTAAGTGTTTACTAATTTTTATTGTAAATTACAATAAATAATAATTTTATTGATTATTTATAGACATATTCATTTACGAAATGACCCCAAAACAATTTTCATTTTTACAAGTGGTTACACTTAAGATGTAACTAATATGAAAACTTAGTTAATTTAACATTGCACTTTGTATTGTGTACGTTAATTTATATATTAAAATCAATAGTGCAATTAAAAGTAATTATTTTGTATTTTGGTACTGAATCCTGTTTATTCTGCGACAAAATAATTTGGCATAATATAAATTACAAGTTGTTGACAATAATCGTGTCTAATGATGTAATTAATTTTTGTAATACATGACTTATTATTTAAATGATTAAACTAAGTAGAATAAAAATTAATTGTACTTACCAATTATAGCCAATGGATATGCCCATCGAATACCACATAATCCCAATTCAAATCGATTTGACTCAGGTCCACAAATCTTACGAAATTCATTTGAATTCCATCCAAATGGATACGCAACACAGCCAACAATCATACAAATTGCTGTAATAAAATAAAAAGA
Source organism: Penthetria funebris (assembly GCA_027564355.1). Taxonomy (NCBI): domain Eukaryota; kingdom Metazoa; phylum Arthropoda; class Insecta; order Diptera; family Pleciidae; genus Penthetria; species Penthetria funebris. The sequence goes on along the minus strand of JANSTX010042872.1, from coordinate 25,193 downwards.
TGAAAATTAATTGTCTTTTTTTTTTTTACTATAACACATTTTTTACAGGAAATTGTTTTCTTATTTTTTGTTTTTTCCTGCTTGAATTGCAATATTATTTAAATTTATTACGCTCAATTATTGATGGTATAACATTAATTCGCTTCTAAGATTACGTCCATCTAATTTTCGAAGCATATCGAAAAAATAAAGGTTATTTGAACAATTACATCAATTCGTAAGTTGCGTTTAATGAAGAAAACGTGAAAATAAGTGACTTTCATTTTAATTCACCTACTAAAATATTTATTAATAATTTTTCTTGTGTAATATTTTCTTTCAATAACAACAATTTAAATTTTTCATTTTCTTTGCCTATAATGAGAGAGAGCAAGGGACCATCACAAATTGCGATTATTTGTGTTATTCTGCAATAAATTGATAATATTTAATAGGAAAAATAATAATAAAATAATAAAACATGATGGTGATGTCTTGTAATTAACCATACATTTTTAAAGTGTAACGAACTGATGTATAGTTTTTGAAAGGAAAATTAACATCGCATATTTTCACAATAGTCAAGATATGCAATTACATTGCAATTGAGGGTTTTTATTGAATTAGATAAAACGTATTACGAACATTTCTGAGAAGCAACCCAATCTATTCTAATACTCGTATACAACTTTCAACGGCGTTTACAAAGAACTTCAGCTCATTGCAGTCGATGCATTATTATTGCATTTAATTCTCATTTTTCAGATCCTAGTGATAAATTCAGCATTGTATAAAATATGCAACTGTACAAAAATGTGAAGAAAATTAAGGAATCGATTTTGTTGGGCCTATTTTAACTCCAAATTCATCAATATCATTTTTTTAAAAAACTCCATAAACTGTTTCGCATGTAAATACATAGTCTAATTCCAGAAATTATACAAACATAATAGTGTAAATGTATGAAGTGCTCAGATTTTTTTTCTTTATACTGAAAGCTATGTTTTAAGGAGTAGATACCGTTTAATGTTCAAAACACAAAATAACTTTTTATTTGCTCATACCGATGGATGAGAAAAATATTAACGCTGGAACAGACGGTTCCACAGACGAGAACTACGCGACATAAACGTGCTCCGAAATTTAAGCGTGCGACCAAACGTGTATTCAACAGAATGCGAGTGTGATAACCGAGAAAATTTGTATTAAAATGGAAATATCCGAATATTGGTCATACAAGATGTGATTATTTCATAGTAGTTTTGAATTGATATGCGGCCCGATAGAAACAAGACCCGAATAATTGCGCAACAAATCACCATCAGATTGTATAATTGGATGCGGAGTATTTGACTCATGTGATAAGACACAATTCGTTTTTTAGAGTATTGTCCATATCAGTGCGATTCAACATGATGAATGATGCAGAGTGCTGTTATCAGCGTAGCTGTAAATTAGGCTCGCAGTTAGTGTTAAGAGGTCATTAATGAAAATTAAAAATAGCGAAGGAGACGACACGGAACCCTGGGGAACACTCGCAACAAGAAATCGAACGAGCCTTCAGAAAATTTGTAATCCACAGCCCCAAATCAGGATGAATACCATAAGAAACCAGTTTCAATAATATTGGCCCATGCCAAACAACGTCAAAAACCTTGGATATGTCGAGTGCAAGCACACCGAGTCTCACCAAACATGTGCAAATTTCTACTCCAAATATCATTCAGATAGGTCAAAATATCACCCGTTGATCTTTTGGATCGAAAACCGTATCGTGAATAATTATATTGGATTCCACGTAAGATATGTACTTATAAAAATGTTTGAAAACCAGTTGTAGTGAAAATAGAAATGTGGAAAGGGATACAATGGAATAGGAAAGGAAACGGAGTAAACTTAACAGAAGCCATCATCTATCTAGAATTAAATTCACTATATTAAATTATCATAATTTGAGCCTAGAATTTACAATGTAGACATGGTCAGCAGATAAGAATTATAATGTAGAGAAAGTGGTGATTATGGCTTACATAGGCCAATTATTAGCAAATATGAAGTGATGAGTTCAGCTCATGTAGGCCCATTTCATACGTACTTGTGCTATTTGTAAAATGTAAAAATAAGAATTGAGTACGTGTGCTCTTGATTTTGTTCAACGTTATGCACCAAATCAGAACCAGAAGTGGAGCACTGATATCATAATAGTTAAATCAATTATTTTTAGCATATTGTATTCCATTGCGTGCTTAATAATAAAGCTTAATAAATATTAATAAAGGATACTTTATTCTGTGGTTTGTTTATTGACATTATCTAATAGATCTTCGGCTACAACTTCTGATGATAGGGTTATTTTGGTAGTGTCTCATTGTATCTCTAAATTCTCTCTATACCTGCAGTCCGATATAGTCTGAAATTGCTGAATTGTCTGCATACACCCACTTTCGACTTATTGCGTTCTAGAATTCGATTCCTTTTCATTTGGTGCGGCAATACAGGGATCATGCAACGAATGCATATGTCGGTCGAATGAGTTGCTATATATAGCATAGAATATCAATTTTTTAAATCGATTTACAAGTTTTCTTTTTAATAGAATTAGGTTCATAGTGTGCAGTGTGCCGAAAATTCTTCTTGTGTTGTCATCCAAGTACAAAATGTATATAAATTAGTTTTGATAGTAAACCTTTCTTTAAAAATCACTTTTTGTAAACTGCAATGTAAATAAACTTGATTTAATAAGACAGATATCACACGGTATTTTTAGATTATATTCAGGTATTTTTGGTAGATTACTTACGATATTTTTATAATTGATATTTCAGTTAAATTGACGATTTAAATAGAAAATTCCAGCCCGCGAGTCGATGGACACGATTATCAGATAAATAAAATGAAATTTGGATCCGTCATGCACTGAGAAGACAGATCGTTGATTTCAGAAGGTATGCGCTGTACGTGAAGAACTGGCATCAAAGAGATTAATACATATATACGAAGTCATGTTACGGTTCTGGATAGAGAGATCATTTGCAATGATTGTTGTTCATTCTTGTGCTATGTTCTAATGGGGAGCGAAGATCGAGGATGATGTCAATTTAAACTTTTGATATATTGAATTTAGATAGTGTCGTCATTTCGTCTATTTTATTGTTGATAATCATTTTGATTACAGTGTCTAAAGCATACTTGAGTACACGAACCCAGTGTGTTCATTTAAATAATCATCGTTATTACACATCTTGCATTTGAGATGAGATAGTTGTTCAGTGTTACACATTAAACTTACATCTGATACTACTTAAATGTTGTGTTTTAATGTTATTCAATGCCGTGTACCCTTTAAAAGTATACTCCTTGACACTTTCAAATCAATTGAAAAATGTTTTCATGACAAATAAATTTTAATAAATTTGAAGATTAAAATAGAAAATACCGTTTATTGTATTTGTTAAAAACAACCATAATTTCCAAGAGTCACTTATTGCGGGTATATACAATTTTTCATTAAAATCAACAGATTACAGTATCTAGTGGTCGATGGAGGTCAATAAAACTAATTTATTTGGATATTTATATAAATCACTTATTTCGTGAAATGCAACCATATTTTGGCCAATAATATTAATAAGAATAGTTTTTCCAAACCAGTAAATATAGATTGTGTTTCTAAAAACATTAAAAAAGTTATTGTAAACACTATTTATTGCTTTCCTTTTGATGTAGGCGATTGGCAATTCACCTCAAATACAAATCAATTAATGTCAACTAATTTTTCTAAAACACACGATAGACTGCTAGATTTTACTACGGTCTGTACATCAACTAACTGAAACACCATCATACATAAGAATACATTGATCACCATTAAACTATGGTATTTCTCACTATAACTGAATCTAACAATAAACTATGTCTAGCGATCATGATGATCATTAAAATAGGTTCTACATTTGAATAATTCAGTGATTTGAGCAACATTTATTAGTTCGCCGCTTTGTATTTGTCACCATACCACATTACATTTCAAAAAAACACACAGAGTTATAATTAATTCAAATGTATATCTACCGCATTCCGATCGCAGATGATCTTATAAAGTCAATTATTATTTCTAGCACAAAAATGTGAAATTTAAATAATATCCACATATTTATATTTACTTGTAGTATTAATTCATAAAGCCGCAGAGAAAATAATAATCTTTAGAGATAATTCTCAATCGATATAAATGTAATTAATAGGATGTTTAATATGATCAATTTGTGTCAATAATACAATGTAGAATTATCTATTAATGTATAATTTGTTATATACTTCGTTTCTCATCTTCGAAATTATATGCACATTTATACAGAGGAGTTACTGCCACTGATGGAATTCATCGCATTAACTATTTCTAATTAACATAAACTAATAAATGTTACAATAGGTGAAGAAGATGTATACAGCCTAATATATAAACTTTCTTTAACAACACTCACATGTACCACCATATACTAGATTTACTAGTATATAATTTAAAGAAGAAGCATTTTACTTTCATTAAATTATTGGCTGGCAAATATTACAAGAAGATGAAAAACACAAACGAGTATATTTTTCAACAAAAAGTCATGTCAAAATGTTATTCAAATTTAATTATGCACTTGCAATGTGCGTTACAAGAGTATTATTATTGCTTATTTCATAAACTCCATATATATAATAAACATTTTAGCATTTAAATTTACAAACGCATATAACTTTCATATTATAAACATAAAATTTGCATACCATAACATTGGTGGTCGTTTTCAGGTTTCGCTCACAGCCTTTTTAAACCGTAAATTGTTTTAAAAAAAAAAAAAAAAATTTTAAAACATATTAACCATTTGATTTATAGTTATTAAGATAATAATTAATTAATAACAATCTGTTACATCAAACATTCATAAATTCTGAAAAGTGATCTGCATAATTCTCTTACATGGTTACCTTGAGATTAATCAACTATTGTCGACAAATTTTTGTATTGTAAAATATTTTAATATGTGAAGATACAAATAAATTTAATGGTAATCGGCCTATTCTAATCGAAAAAGTTATACAAACGGATAATAAAATATTATAACAAACTGAACAATTGAAAAGAAATCTCATGATTCCATCATCAATGCCACTTTTCAATTATCACTCATAATTTTACATGGCTCAGGTATATGAAAGAGAGGTGCTGTAGTGGCGATCATGATATAGAATTACTTTATACTTTAATATTTAATATCTATATATACACCATTGACACCTACTACAATGCCAAATTAAATAAAGTAGCATATGTTCAAATCATATAATTCCAAATAAAATAAAAATAGAAAGCATAATTGTTTAAACACAGTATGTCACACATAGTTTGTCCAATATCCAATCTCTAATTGGAAATGTATATTCTTCAGATCAGAACATAAATCAATTCAAATAAGAATGATACATTTTGTACATAGGTTACATTTTGTGCATATATTGCTGGTCTTGACAACACTAAGTGTAGCCAGATCAATCTGACGATTTCATTGGAAAGTTTCACATTTTTTAGCATTAAAGGACTCAGAACATTTTGAGTTACCATCAGTATTTTTTTTGTTTATCACAAATTATGACATGGATTATCGTGAGATTGAGGCATCCCTGGACATTAGAATGATAAGCAACAATAAGATAATGCATGAACATTTGACCGTAAAAACGCACAAAAAAAAGGTTCGTGTCGATTGGTGCAAGCAAACGTTAAAAAAAATATAATCATGGTGCATCGAATACTGTATATAATATGTGCACAGGTGACGAATCATGGAACTATGCATATGAGTGTCAGAGACCAAAGCAGCAATCGACCGTATGGGTTTTCCAAGACGAACCAAATCCAACAAAAGTTGTACGCGGAAGAAGCACATCCAATTAAATGATTGCATCGGCATTAGCGGTCTATTGTGGCGTTAGAGCACCGTTCGACGGACAATGCTGAATGGTACACAACCGTTTGTTTGTCAGAAGTCTTCGAAAAAATTCGGCAAAATACCAAAAAAAAAAAGAATCAGTTGAAAGCGAGATCAAACAAAAAAAATCGTTGAATTGATGGATCATCCGCCATACAGCCCTGATTTAGCACCCAATAACTTCTTTTTATTTCAACACGTCAAAAAAAAAAATTAATGAACAAATAATTTATAATTGTAGTTATTTATGTAGCTGCAGAGTATGCTTTGTATGGTCTGAATTTAGGATGTAACGTCGGGTCGATATAATATGTATATTTTATATAATAAAGGATTTTTTAAATTGAAATTATAATCACTAGTATTACCGTTGATATTAGGAAAAAAAAGGAAGGCATGTCGGCAGTAAGCGTGAATAGTATAGTCGCTGAGAACTAAACAAAATTGCAAATAATCCGAATATCTGCAATAATAATTAGATTCCGTATGAATTGCAGATGACATTTTGCTTTGAATACTCATACTATTGCACCATGAAGTGGTCGTCTATGATCTTGTTGTACATGTACTTCAAATTGCTCAAAATCCATGTACAGAAATTACATTCCACACAAATTACATTAATACAACAATCATCGATATCAAACTCTAACAAAAAAAATTGAAATTTCAAATGCTGACGTTGTATTCATCATCTTGTCCTCACAGTTATTAATTAGCATACTTTTATTAAATATTTATAAAAGTGATGTGTTTATTTATAAACGCTTATTTTCTTATGTTAATTTTGATTTGTTTATTTATCCATAGTTATTTAAATGTGACCAAATGAATATCTATTAATAATTACGAGTTAAAGAGATTGAATTCAGGTTTTTATAAACACATGCAAAAACCTACTTTAAAATGAGTCATAGAAAACCAAATACAGACCTTTAAGAGAACATACATAGTTTTACATTGACATTCAATACTTTTTTTTTCCTATATAAATACAAAAAGTATTATAATACCTGAGGCGAATTTGTTGCAATTAATTGCTATGACTTTTGTTCAAACCACTGTAAGACAATCGCGATACAAATTGAGATTTTTACAATCATATATATAAGAACAAGATAATAAATTGGTGAGTTCAAAAACACATTATTTTCGTATATATCAGGCACTCCATTCATCTTCATCGAAAATATTAAACTAAATTTGTAAATTGATTAATATACTGCTAATTCGCTGTACAAAATCTCATGTGAATGCATAGTAGTATATGTAGGATTCCATGTTCCAGAAAAACTGTATATGATTCATCAGAGGAACACTATATCATCAAGTATATAAAAAGATCAATAGTGTCTGTTTTTGAACCAATTAATCATTCAATTCAATCAATCATTCAGTTCAATCAATTAATCAATCAATTATTCAATTAACCAATTAATCAATCCAATCCATCCAATTAATTCAATCAATCCAATTAATCCAATCAATCCAATCCAATCAAATCAATGAATTCAATCAATCAATCCAATTAATCAATTCAATCAATCCAATTAATTCAATTAATTCAATCAATCCGATCAATACAATTAATCCAATCAATCCAATCAATTCAATCAATCCAATTAATCAATCCAATCAATCAATCCAATTAATCAATCCAAGTAACCCAATTAATCAATCAATCAATTAATCAATCCAGTCAATTAATCAATCCGATCAATCCAATCAATCCAATCAATCGAATCAAACTAATCAATCTAATCAATGTGATCAATCCAATCAATCCAATTAATCCAGTTAATCCAATTAATCCAATCAATCCAATCAATCCAAAAAATTCCAATAAATCCAATGAATCCAATCAATCCAATCAATCAATCTAATCAATCAATTCAAACATTCGATTCACTCAATAGATCCAATCAATTTAATCAATCAATCAATAATTTGAAGATCAAGTCAAAGAAATTAGAGAAGAATAGAAACATTAACGAGCATTTGCAAAAAAAGTTTGAAAGTGTCCAAAGTAAACTACGAGAATGTTATTAGAAAGGTTAGTTAAGTTACAGCTGAAAGGTATTTAATTATTTTACCCATTTATCATGTAACCATTAGTGATCCGAAGCAATGATATATTTAAAAGTATTATTTATAAAAATATATATTTTAGATAATATAAGAATTTAAATTATATGATAAAGCTATAATTGCTATAATTATTCTAATATTATAATTATTCTTATTAAATATTATTCTATTCAATCCGGCACACACTTTGCATATTGAAGTAGCCATATTATGTCAAAGTTGGTCCTTCATTTACTGATGTCGAATTGACGTATCAAAGTCTGAATTATTCGCTTCTCCCCTACATCCAACTCAACCCTATATCTCATTCATAATATTTTTGTTTTCTACAGTTTTTTTCCAGCTTATTCAGTTCTCACTAATCGTATATCAACCCAAAGTTTGCAACTATTTTATAAATTTTTACTTCTTCAATTTAACAATAATACTATAAACATCTAGAGGTCGATGTGTTGTATTAAAAATATTTTGTAATTATATAATAAAGGATATTTTGAATTTTAGTCTTATTGTACATGAAATGCCTAATATATTGAAAGATTTAATACTTGAATGGAATTCCACTTCACTGACGAAATTCAGGAACTCAAAAATAGTCAATTGGACACTATATAACAATCAAAGTCTGCAAACGTCAATAATATAGTTATAACAGTTTGCCAAAGAGATCCACTAATTGTAAAAATAGTCACAGACGTTTTAAAGCAGCGAACTTTTTAAATCGTTAGACCACGTCGATTACTTTATTCGTCATCATTATGAGTGAGTCATGAAATATGTGCACTCTATTTATTTAGAACATTTAGAATCCAAATTTAAGAACCTATTGCTAATCGATGTAGTAAGGAATTATAAATTTTTATCAAAAATTAAATGAACCGCATAAAAAGATACATAAATAAAAACAGTAACATAAATTTTATGATTTTAAAGAGTATTTTAAAAAGGAAACAAAACGCGTATAATCAAATAGAAAAGTAGTACACATCTATGGAAAATGCAATTACATCGGTGAAAGAAAATCCAAAAAGTACTATTGAAATCAAATATAAATAATAAAACCAAAGTGTAGTTTTTTGAAAGCGTAGAATATTTATAATAATGACCTGCAAAATTTACTAGAACCACTAGGATATTTATGTAAATTTATTATGTTTGTAATTTATTTCTCTGTTACGTAATTTACTATTTAAAAAATAATAATTACTCGAATTTACTTCAATTGTAATAATAAAATAAATGATCTTGTTCGTTATGTTGTTGGCTGACATGAAAAATATTACTTTCATTAAAAACTATCAGTCTTCGTTACACACGAAAATGAGATTTGTTTTCATTTCCGGCAAAAAATAATTGTAATTTAAAGAATTATTAAAATGAATTCAGCAAAAATATCATTAATTATATGTTAAAAAAGTGAAAAAATCTGGTTTTAAGTTAATGTTTAACTATACATTATTACAACTGTACTAATGGTAGTTTCACGTTACATAATTCAATCGCAGCATATTTCATAACTTGGCACTTGTAATATTCTTCTCATAATTTATTTTAGCGATCATCATTGCCTTAAATGTTATACCCTAAAGATACCTTGTAGTTTAAAACATTTCACATCAAATGTCCAGCGCGGAACAATCATAATTGAAATTTTCCACAATAAATTTGGCAATAAGATTTTTTTTTTATCATATTCATAGATACGAGGTTGATGATTTTTAAAACTTTAACTCAAATCTTGAATTAACGTTAATTTAATTGATTACTAACATCTATCCCTACTTTCATCAATTTTTTTTTTTAAATATCAGTAAACTCATTATTATTCTCATCTTAATTTTTCACCTGCGTCATGAATGATTAAGAAGACGCATTGAAAAGGGAAACACATTGCAGCATTCCAAAACAAAGGAATTTGGTAGAAGTAGCATTTACTGGAGTGTGGGACTATACTAAATGTCAATTCTATTACATAAATATGGCAACAAATGCATACCTTAAAATCGTGTATGTAAAATTTAAATTTCATTTCGATTTTGTGTTAATAAAAAGTTTCACACGTTCTCATTTTTACCTATTACAGTTCCCAAAGTGGACGTGTTCAATCAAAATCAAAATGGTGTTAATTTTATTACAATTACAATACAAACACCTTTGCCAACATGTGAGATAATTCAAATAAGATCAAAAGAAAGTGCACACTATTTTTGCCCCACTAAAATATACAATAGATTACGACATGTATTAAAGTCATTCTGACGTAAAATTCTCGTGAAATTTTCATTGTCATAGAATAGCATTTTAGGGAATTTATATGGTCTGAAATTTGGTACAATCTGGTGTATAAGAAATTAAATTTAAAAAGAAGATTATAATACTACAAAATACAGAACTAATTGTACACGAATAATCATGTAATTTGGTTTTTTGCGTATATTTTTACAATGCTTAAAAATAAATATTTGGTTCTTCGTAAAGTATTTTTAAAAGAAAAATATCTGCAACTTAAGTGACTAAACAATAACAGCATTAAAAGTAGATTTTTAGTTAATGAATTCAAATTAGTTGTGAATTTCCACATGACATGATGGTCAATCCGGGGAATGGGTGATCCAATTGTCCCATAATTGAATTAGTTCAAAATATCGTTCACATATTTGTATATTTAAATGTACAAAAAGGGATTAATTAATTAACACATTATCAATTCTATGCATATGAATGTATCTAATTACATAAAGTCACGAGGAATAAGAGAAAAATATTAAGCATCAATTTTCTGTTGAAATTTGCTCATGTTATAATATTTACATAAGCTGAAAATAAAGGGCCTGCAATGCGTGTGCGGTCCCTATTTGTTTACTTTATTCAGAATATTGTCTCCACACAAATTACATATAAAACTGCGTGTACAATGTTATGTACAAATGATATAAAATATATGAAAATGTATTATATCTTAAAATGTTTATGTGTGGTACCTTGTATCAGATTCAAACAATTGTGTCGCATACTGATAGATGATAAAATTTACTCTATGCAAAAATATATAATGTATAATAAATTAGTTACTTTGTTTGTAAATTTGTAATATTATCATGTATATATGTTTAATATCATACAGTAATGGTTTGGATTGAACCTTAAACATATTGTATAATTCAAATGATAAATAGGTATCTCAATCAAAGCACCATAGTAATTACCCAGCAGAAAGAAAAAATAAGCTGCTGCGTTAATTGTATATTTTTTTTTTTTTTTTGCTGGGTAATTACTGTCCTGATGAGAACTATTGGTTTGAAACCAGAGTTCAAATTTTCAGCACTACTGTTTTGATTGAGATACCTATTTATCATGTGGATTTTACAGTATTTTTAAGGTGCAATCCAAATCATTATAACATATATTCATATGATAATATTTTACGGTCTTAATCAAAGATGCCAAAGAACAAAATCCCAAATAAATAACTTTTATAATTATAATTCAATTCTGAGATATTGTAAAACATTTACAATAAAAGTGTCACGATTGCTCAAATTATCTTCAATCCTAGAAGTTATCGAAAAACAACTCATATCAAATGATGATAGAAAATCTTATGTTGAAATTACTGCAGATAAGTGAGGTAATGGCTGTAGAATTTTTTTTAAATAGATGCGAATTGTTTGCTGATGTACGAGCATAATTGTTAATGAATTGATAATAATTAAATAATTCAGTACAAAACAGTTTATACACTAAAGAAATAGCAATTTATTTAATGGTAAATTTCGAGTTTGTCAGTATACACGCTAAATATTTTGATGAGATTTAAAAGTACAACTTTTCACATGTGACAGAAAGCAAGAATTGTTAAACAATCGTGAAAAATTGACGAATATAATCAACATTTCATTTACACTGAACGGAATGAATGATGTAAGTGTCCGAACATGAAATCAATATCTACAATGATGATTTCTATTTTATATTACTATGATGTTATATACTTTAGAGGGTTCCTCACTCAAAGCGGTTAGCAACATCACGCAGTTGTAGCTGCCAAACAGCTGAGCATGGCACTCTTAAAATTTGACACACTCTATAGTTTATAAAATATGATTTACAAATAAACGACATATTAATTGAAAAGGAATATTCATAATGGAATTCAAATATAATCGTATGATTGCAACTTGCAATTGTTCGTTAGCTACAGCATATACGTTACATGATACAACATCGTAAAACGCTATGGAAAAAATTCAAATTTTACACTTTTTTCAAAAAATAGTATGATAAAATTTAATGTAAATAATAAAATCACTAATATTTTTGAAATTCGAAAAATAATTTTGATTCATTTGTTGGTGATAAATTATCTTAAAATAATAATATATTTAAATAAAAAAATATAAATAAATTACTCACCCGATAAAATCTGCATCCAACCGCAAATATGGAATACTGTTGTTGATTTGATGAAAAACATTAAAATCAATGAACATATTGTTAAAACTGCTGTAACAACGGAAATTCCAACAAAAATTGTTGCAACCTGCAGTAATAGTAAAACAAACATAAATAATATTAAATATCATAAATATTTTGTAATTCATAAAAACTTATTTAATTAATTAGTCACAAATGTTTTATTTTAATGTATAAAATTTTTTGCTTTTGTAAATAAAATTCGTAATACCTGAAATGGAACGGATGATATTGACAATAAATCACCAAGTTCTTTTTGACAATTTTCAGATGCTTCATCTTTTTGACATACTTGCCAAAGTCCTAATCGACCAGCATTTTCAGAATCGAGATCACCTACCCATTCTGTAAAGATTTGAGAAAAAAAAAAAATGCAATTACGTTTTTAATTTCTTCAATTTCATTTTAATGTTAATTGTTTCAGTTTGAAACTAAATAAACAACGCATTTTGTAACCAAGTTCTGTTGAACCCAATGATTCCTCGTTTATATATTTTAATTTAATTCATTTTATTTAAAAAAAAAAAAATTATAAAAGAATTCCTTGAACTTGTACCAACTGCATTATTCAAATATATATATAGAGAGAGTTTCATCATATATGGTGATACGACATGATAGTGGGCATTCATAATTAAGTCATTGAACAATTCAAAAATGTGAGCTTTCATGTGAAAATTGTTTGTTAAATTTTTCAACAGTGAATTAAAGAAACATTGAACTATTATAAACCTTGAGTATCTTCTAAGACAACGGTGATTATTATCTTATTGACTTCTACCACACTTTTACATAAATTTTAATTGCTGTATCAGAATTTAATAGATTTTAAATTGAAATTTTAATTATCTAACAAATTAAATTTTTCTTTTAGAATGAATGGACTATTGTTATTTTGATATACGACAAGATGCTGTATAGAATATATCATATGGAACGGAGTATGTAGATATACATATAACTAAAATTATCAATGCATATGCGATATAAAATCTTTTTCTAAGATTTTTTTTTTTTTTTTAAAAACGCTAAAATTCTAAAATTCACAAGTTTCAAGATTTGTTTCACTTAAATTAATTTAATCCAGCTATATTTGTTGAATTGCAAAGACATAGTGATAAAATTCAACCAGTAATATTTACGGTAACTCATCTCAAAACCTTGAAATATCATACTGTCTACGAGTAGATAAAATCATCAAACTTTTCATCAATCAAAATTGTAATGCAGATAACATCTATGGGGTATTGAAGCTCTTTTTATATACAATAACAACATTTTGCCAATATCATTAAATCGGTTTCGGTAAGTGTTTCATATTTGTTGAATTATGTAATAATGCTGCCCAGGATTTTAAAATTTTATGAGAGGTTATCTTCAAACTGAGAGGATAATTATTTTTTTTAATCCGCTTATATAAACAAATTGAAGTAGAATTGACAAATAGTGTATACCATACATGTAAATCCACATTATATAATATTTTATTATAAATACTATTAACAATTTGACGTTGATAGTTGATGGAATTCTATGACCACTGTGGGCTAGTTGAAAAATAATGGGCAAAAGTAAAAAAATATTTGTACAGACACAAATGAACAAAAAATATTTAGTTATAATAATGGGAACTTTTCGATTAATGCCCATGGAGACATTAATTCATCTTCCACAACATTTTCCATCACTGCATAGAATTATTCACAGGGCGACTTCAAACATGTAATCTAATCATATTATTTTGAGGGTTATTTGCAATATTCTGAAAAAAATTAGATACTAATAAGGCACCTGGTACATTTTAATGACCGCTTATCAGTAACTTTGAGGGCCAATTATCAGTCATGCTGATGACAGTACTCTGCATAGTTCTTAGTATTTCAACAAAAGTTCATACGGGGTCGTGGACAGACAGCTTCGCTACGATATGGACAATACTCTAAACAACGATTTAAATTTAATATTCAATACGGATAAGACGCAGTTGATTGATTCATTACAAACACTCCGGATCCAATTATACAATTTGATGGTAATTTGCAAATTTTTCGGGTCTTGATTAGATCGAAACGCACTTCAATTCAAAACTACTATGGAATTATTACATCTTATGTGTGACCAAAAATGTGGCCAAATGGCTTGGATTTCTGCGTCGTAAGAAATATTTTAATCTCGAATATATTGCCATTATATATAAAGCATATATAAGGTCTCTAGTGGAACATGACTCGCATATATGGGCTGGGACGAACACACTATGGCTTTTTCGACTTATAGGTGATGCACAAATCAGCGGTCAAATAGATTGTCTTTAGGCATAGGCGCAATATCGCAATTGTTCTGCTGAGATTACCAACATTGAGCCCAATACTCGAGTATTTCCACAACTTGTTTGGTTGTAACACTTCCATAGTAATTATAGTGGAATATAAAATATTTCTACAAGATCTCGGGCTTACTGTAGATTTAAGACAATACTACTTACTAATGTAAATTTAATACAATTTACACATAATACAATGATCGGTAAAATGTTCAAGAAACAATCTATTATTTATAAATAATATTAAATACTTCTGATGTTCAATGCATCGATTATTATATAAAGTGCAAAATGTTGTACAATATGTAATATGATACTTTTGTTGGAATGATAATAGGAAATAGGAACTGAATATGTAGAAGCTATTGATGCGATCCCATCAGTTCCTGTAAAGGTGGTGAATATATACAAATAAAACTTGAAATATTAATCGTATGGTCAATTCAACAGCTCATTACGTTACTGGAAATAAATATGTAGCATTTTACGTGTGCATACCTTAGTTGTACATACATAGTTGTTCAATCTAGGAACGGTTTTGTGATGTCAATTCAGTAAATGTAAGGATTAACTGAATACTTTTGTGCGCTACTAGATAGGACCGAATTTCAGGTTGCTTAGAGTACAGTTGACCGAAGACCGGCTACAAAACGATTCAGATATTCTGTTCAAAGTCGTGGTGAAATCATATAAGTAGTTTTCAGTCACATAAATACTACTCATATTTTACTTATTATTTAATTGTTTATGCAACAAATAAACTGCATTATTTTCAATAAACTTTTTTTAATTACAATATGTCGCAAATCTATGAAATAATCCCAACAGTGAGATAATGGCAGTTTCTTCTCGTATATTAAACAATCATGTAATTAAATTAATGTCAAAGTGATTGCAACAGAGCGCATTTTAATAAACATTTATACCAAAATTATTATAACGATTATATTATTATAATTTACCATCAATTGGTTATACAATTTTGGAGTACGTTTTTAATTATAAACTCTTCATCACAACAATTTTCGATTATAAATTCGAAATTTTTGGCAAAAAAATTCAACGTAAAAATATATTGAATTCTTATATTCTTATAATAGAGGAGAGACAAACAAAATTAATTTGTAGAAAAATGAATAAATCTGAATTGTCGATTTAAAAATTAATATATTAATTAATAGCTTAATTAACAATACATATTAACATATATATATATATATATTGACAATTACCTGGTGTTAAAAATGCTACTGTACTGATGATGGCATAACATATTGTAAATATAGCCCATAATACAGCAATAGCCTTAGAATTTCTTATATAATTTGTTGCATACATGTGTGATGAATCGACATATTCAATCTTTGTCCCCATTTCACAATTTTATTAGATATTATTTTATAAATAAAAATTAATTTAAATTTTTTAATAACCAAAAACAAAACTAAAATTTAATTATCAATTAAAAAAATACTTTATGCGTCTTTTTTATTATATTTTTATTTATTAGTAAACAATTTTCACTTTTTCAATATTTTAATAAATACAATTTTTCACCTATAAAATAGAAACACTTCTTTGTTAAACCAAAATTTTAATAATTTTTTTTTTACAATTTTTAATAAATTTTAGTGCATGCCATGGTCAACAAACTTGTACCTATTTCTGATCGAATTTATATGTTATGTTAAAATTAATTAATATTTCATTTGTACGATTCTATAGGATATTAAATTTAAAATTATACACAAGAACACTAAGTATTTAAAAACCAGACAAAACACACTGACCAGATGAAAAAGTGACAAAACAGGCATAAGCAGATATGTTTATATCTACGCAAAAATAGTGTACGGATGAATGAATCAAAGCGGTATTATAATTGTAAAAACGATAAGAATCAATAATCTACATAATATAAGTTAAAAAGTGGATGATAATGACCATTTATTGTCTTCAAAAATTATGAAAAGTAATACTAATAAACTTTTTAATTACGATTATGAAGAGCCCGATGCTTGATGAGATTGTGGTGCCATGGATAGCCGCACAGAAAAGAAGGGAGGAGAACGAATTCAACAACAAAAAAAATCACTACACATCAACGTAAATGATTTTCGCAGTTTTTGAAAAACGTTATAAGTAATCGCGAAAATTTCGTCATTCCAAAATCAAAGCGAAAAACATATTCATAATGTAGTAGTGATTAGTTCTCTGGAACGTATTATATAATAACTGTAAAATAGAATATATTTTACTGTTTGATATCAAAATATGTAAATTAAGCATAGCAATAAAAATCCTACCGATTACTAAAGGATGGAGCAACGACTGGAAATAGATACAATAAACTACAACGTTAATCAAACCCAGAACGTAAAAAAAGACAAAGGAAAAAAACAAACAAAAGATGAATGGAAAATATATATATATTTTCGATCGTGAGTCAGACTCAGCTGTGGCGCACAAAATATTTGGTCAGTATATTATCATTATTATATATTTTATAATCATCATTAATCGAATATTTTTGATCGATTCATCTCAATCTCTCCTTCACAAAATCAATAAAACTTATGAAGTTTATTAAAATTTATACCAGATTTGCACAAACTATTGACGTAGTAAAACTACAAAATTTAAGAAATTTAGAAGTTTGTAGATAGTATGTATTAGCAGAGAAACAACATAACTAAAAATAAAGATAGATCAGTAGTAATAATATCAATAATTAGAAATAAGAGCACACAGCAACTGAAACGAACTAAACACGTATTTTAAACAATCCCGAGTAAATGAAGTTAAAAAACAGGTTAATGTAAAGATATTCTTATATAATATGTGCTGTCAGGCGGTATATGTTCTTTTATATTTAGAAACTGTGTACCGTAAAGATACATCAATGTATATCAACGACACGTAGCAAAGAATAGATTTTTACAACTATATCAATCTGGTCATTTTCCGTAACAGTGCATTTGGATAACTTAAAATTTTTGTGAAGGAGTGACCAACTCTTTATGAATTCCTATTACAAATTGTAGATTGAAAATATTTGCAGGAATGAAATTAATATTAGGTGGTCGTTCAAAAGATTCGAAAATATTTTTTACTATCAAAAATTTTTAAATTCAAAACATTATGAAGATCAACCCAAATGTGTATCCCTCATTTTCTGAACTTCTATCACAAATTGAAAATATGAATCTATCATTGGTGTATTTTTCAATATTTTTCAATATTTATTTATATATGCAATACTGTGATGGAAATTATCACAAAATCAATATTTTACCAGGACAACATAAACACGAATTTCAATTTAATAAAATCGTGTTTTTTAAGCAACGTAAAAAGTTAAGAAGATCTTCATATTTTTATGAAGGCCTATCACAAATTGCAAATATTTGCAGGAATGAAATTAATACTAGTGTTTTTCATTAGAAAAATCAGTTTTCAACCAGAAACAACATAGACATGAATTTGATTTATCCTCTTAACCTGAACAGTCATTTATGAAGTTACTTAGTTGTTTCTAATTAGCATTTTACATCAATTGTAAACTCAAATAACTCTAATTAAAATTTACCAATGGATCAATTATGATTATCCGGTAATACATTTGAATAATATTTCAGCAAAGCGGTGCAAAGATCCCCAACTAACTACTATGTTGGTATTAAAAACAAAGAATTTATTTTCATCAACTTTATGAAAAATATCTTACAAACATAGTGAATTATTTGATGAATTATTGTGATGTCTAACCGGATAACACATTATTAATAATAATAATTTCATTAAATAAAAATATATTTACAATTTAAATTAAAGTTCCCGGACTTCTCTCACGAAAAATACATTCCAAAATATTAAAAAAAAATTTATGAAGTCACAAAATTAACCATAAACAATCTGCAACGTTGTTGACCTATTGAGAAACCTTTCACAAGAAGTTGTTTCTTGTTGGTAATTCTAGAAATTTGTAAATATATAAATGTAAACACATATATATATATATATTTAGAGAAAAAATTTGCTGTATTTGTATGTTTACGTATATAATATACGTTGACGATGTCGACGATGATGGCAATGATGGTGATAATGTTGAGTGAGAGGTAAAGCAACAGGAACTGCACAAGTATTTATGACATTGTTATAGAGATATAATTGGGACAATAATTTTCTATATTTATTTTTAATTCTTTGTTTAATTTAATAAAATATCACATTTCTAAATACGTAATGGGAATGAATATCTTAGCAAAGAATTTTATTAAAACTGTATCAACAAGTAGCGTATTAGAACGACCATGAATATCATGCACTACGAAAATTAACAAAAAAAAAAAAAAAAACATGATATTATATTTACTTTCCATACATTTTTTTTCATTCCTCAAATTTGAGAACATTTCTTAATTTGTATACACAATTGTGTTATTGAATTACTGTAATTATAACAATGACCACCATACGAGTATATATTTTTAATAATTTAAAATTTATATAAAACACTACTAACTGAATATTTTAATATCGAATGATAAAAATATTTTAATAAATTTTTGACGTTTTAAATATTTTAAAAGAATTACAACAAAAAAAAAACTAACAAGAGATCAGACCCGACAATTTTTCACTTCTTTAACAATCTTGATCATTGAAATACCTGACGAATACTATTCGATGTTAAAGTAAATGTTGCTAGAGTAATGACCAGTTTTATTTTTCATTATGGTATTTTCATACAAATAAACTTGTATTTGTTCACATGTTTAGTTGTATTTTAATTAAATTCAATTAAATAATATATAAAATAATATTAAAATTTTAAAAAGTGAAAACTACAAAAATTTTGATGTTAAATTTAATAACTAATGTACTCATACTTGAATGTTTTCTATATACATATAAGTATAATACTGCATCATAATACGCTTAACAGTAGAACCTTTTTTTACAACTTAAACAATAGATTTGATCTTAAAATTGTATTGATTGTGTAATTAAATTAAATTAAAATGCTTATTATTTGAATCTTAGTACAAATTTTTGTGAGCACAAATTGATTTCTCCAATATTCATTGATATTCTTAACAATTATCAAACTAATAATGTGATCTATTATCGATCTAGGTTATCAGCAAACAAAACTACAAACTAAACTGAATAGTTACTCAAAGAAAATTATAATAATTCTAGGGCAGTATTCTAGTAAGTTGCTATTAATCAAATAACTATATTTCTAGTTATACTTTGCGATATAAAATTGAAGATGTTCTTTACAACGATAGATTATTTGATATAGTCGCTATAAAGTGCTAATTCCTAATTAACACTTTCATGTGAATAAAATCTCATAAAATGTCGGCATGTCAAATTCATGCTGTTTGTGGAATTCATTGAATTAAATGAAAGAAATATTTCCAAAATTTATTGATTAAAGTATAAGGTATAATTATTGATTTATGCACAGATCTCACAGAAATTAGATATAGTGAATTGCGAAATCAAATCGAATCAGAATTAATTTCATCGTTAAAAATTTTCTGCCTGAACATTTCTGATGAAGCAGATTCGACAAATATATGAAAATGCAATAAATTCGTTTCATTAAATAAGTCCGTAATATATCAATAATTCACCGTGACTGTTGCACCACGTGTATTAACAATAGTATAAAATTAACGCTCCTCAGCGTCTGTATATATATATATATATATATATATATATATGATTTACCACATAGGCTTGTAAATTTTGGTTCAGACCGTACCGCAGACGACCCAAATATAAACTCGTTCCTAAGGAATTGATTCAACGCGTGGGAGGGTTCTGACCATCACCACTCAATGGAATTCTTAAGTGAACTGGAATTGTTAAACATCGTCCGATTTCACACAGTCGGCTGCTTCAAAACTATATATAAAAGTTTTTTTTTTTTGACAAATAAAATGATACATTGAAAGTAAATACTTGCTTCCTGCCTCACAAATGGGATTTAAAAGGTTTTATATTCACGACACTCTTTCGCCCAATGGTGCGAATCCGAATAATAGAACGCAAGGTATTACGCCTATTAATTGGTGCTAGAAGACCAAAGGGCGAATATAAACACATCAGCAACTTTAAGTTAAATTGAGCTGATGATATAAAAAGAGTAGATATATACCTGGCAGATTATATGATAACAACGGCATTCTAATACACTCCAACGTTCCACTCATGGATCTGTTTTGGTATATAACATTTAATTACCATCAGTCAATGGTATAGATTTCCAAATTTTAAAAATATGTACATTAAACATTAAGTGCACGATGCGATGTCAATTAGAAACTAATTATTGTTCACAAAATGTAATTTTACTGTTCTATACATTAGAAAAGACATTAGCAATACATAGCCTATGGAATTTTAATATTAATTTTAAGTGTATTATCATTATTACTTGCCTCCAGAGAAGTGACTACATACGTTCGTTACGGGATGTATAAAACCCTATTAACATTTTTTAAGCAGATTGTCAATAACTACAAAAGTTGAATTTTTGACATAAGAAATAAATATGCAGATTATGTGTAAGGAACCCCTATATGAGTCTGTCGTAATTATATTTTAAAAAAAAATTAAAATACCTCGAAAATCGTTTTCCACCCCTCTTAGAATTCAAAAATTAATTGCATGAATGGGTTTATTTATTAAGAGGTAACGAGTGTAGAATTTTTTGCGTCTCCCTGATGAATTTATTCTTTATTGTGCAGAATTCCACGAAACTTCGTTTTCCAACAATCTGATTCAATATTACTTACTCGGTCCACTATTCGATTATTGATAAAAGCGTGTCTCGCTCGGTCCCTCTTCTCTACTGGTATCATAAAGCATTGTCCGTTCCTCTCTTCATAACCTCCAAATATCAACTGTTCCTTCACATGATAACCACGATGGCATCTACGTCTTCAGAAACTGAATTTATCTATTTCTTTATCTATTTCTACAGTAATGCGAATCAGTTTCAACATCCGAGTTAGACCCTGCCTGTAATTCCGAAGAACTAAAACTAATGATATTCTATTAATTATTGATTTTCACTGCATCACTTTAATATATGCATATTTGCAAGATATATAAGAATTTTATTCCTTGGGTAATATGGAAAATGGACAAGATTTTTTTATTAATACTTTTATTTCAGTATAGCGGTTTTTTTACACATATTTTTTTTCTTCAGTCTGATTTCATCTTTTGCAATTATTGAACAGTTAAACAGTTGCACATAAAATGGTAATAGGTTTTTTGTCGTCTGGATGCAATAAGTGCTGATTCTGCATATTTGTCAAGGTTATCAATATGACTGAATTTTTGATTGTATTTAGTTAGTACGATATTTCCGCCTCAAGGGTGGTGGTGGCTTCATAAAAATATAATTTTTTTACATGAAATTCTCGAATTTCGGAAGTTATATATAATACAACATATATGGCTCTAAAATGTATCTATCAGTAAAATTTTGCTGTTTCTCATCGTAATAATTTTACAATTCATGTATAATTTTAACATATCTTATATTTATCTGCTCTTTGACCTAACAAATCAAATGAAAGTACTTGTTTAATTTTACGACATTGATGTTAGTTTATCTATGAAAATAAATGAACAAATGTATATTTAATGGAGACACATGTGAAATAATTTGTACCAAATTCAGTAAATTAAATACTGGAATAATAAATACAATATATAAATATGATTTTTTACAAATATTTTCATATCTAGGCATCATATTGTATGAACGAATGTATTTTCTCTTGAATTCTATTTCTTCCATTTAACGACGTTAATTCCATTATCACAATACATACTTCAACTTCAGCTTCTGTCATTTTTATCAATTTTATAGCAGCATCAAGTGTGCCACCGGTTGCCAATAGATCATCAATTATAATAACTTTTTGACCTGCTTTAATGCTATTACTTTGAATTTCAAAACAATCCTAAAAAGAAAAATGTCAAATTTTATACATTCTTTTTTATTGTATAATATATTTATATTTATTAGAAACTCACTGTTCCATATTCTAATTGAAATTCACATGAAAAACACTGACCAGGTAATTTATTCTTTTTCCTAATCGGTACACATGATATTCCCAATTCTGCGGCTATTAATAAACTAAATAAAAAACCACGAGCTTCTAGACCAATGATTACATCAACATTTGGATGATTTTTTCTTATGTAATTACAAAGTAATTCTTTAAGAGCAACACAAACTTCTCCAGACAGAAGTGCAGTAAATATATCTCTGAATATAAATTTTAAAAAATGTTTTTTTTTATGAACAAAGTCAGTTGAATAAACAAATTAAATAGACTGTTACCTGAAAAGGATTCCCTTCTTAGGAAAATCTGGAAATACACCAATATGTTTACTAATTAATTCAATTCTCTGATTGTCATTCATTTTTGTTGTATTTTTTGCTATATAATATTTTATGTTGATACAAATTGAAATCACTTTTTATAATACGGAACAATTTTACTTTAATATTATCTACACTAATAAAACTGATATGATAATCATAAAAAAAAAACTATATATACAATTAGTTCTATGTTTTTTAATTATCACATTGTATATTATATTAAACAAATTTTGACACATAAAACAAATACTGGGTTCCTTGTCTAAAAATCGATTAAATAGAAGTACTAGTACATGGTCTTACTGTATAGTGCTGTACATACTCATAAATTTAACTGTTTAGAAATTGAGTAAAAATGAAATAGGATGGATCGTTTAATATATATTATACATTGAAATATCAGAATTCGTAGATAGAATGATGATCTAAAATTGTAGGCAATATTGTACTTATACAATATAATGATAAATAATTTGAAATTATTACATTAGAATCATCCTGATTTCTACATAATATGGGTAAAACAAAAGAATCTACATTTATGCTTTAGTTTGTTAGAAAGTTATTTATTGTTTAGTCGATAAACAAAACAGATGGCCCCAACCGTACACGTCAGAAATTAGAATCATTTTATTAGTCGCTCGCTCTGCTCTCTCCATTCTTCGCACATAAGTTTTGCAAATAAAAATAATTAAATAAACGAATTCTGAGAATTTGGATTACTCCAAGCATAGAAGTGTAGATTTTCGAATCTCATCAACTGAAAGTATATACAATTATAAATAAGTGTCTTTAAGCATATACTCTTGTATACATAGCAGTCTCACCTGTCTGGGGATTGGCTCATTTTGAAAAAAAAAAAAAATAATGATTTAATAAATATTTTGATTTGAGACATATTGTTACATAATTATCTGCACGACACCAAGAATTATATTACACCACGATTATATCTTCAACAAATAATTTATTTGCACTACGCCATCTATTGCCAATATTCAACGAAAATGAAACATCGAAAATAATGAATAACAATCTAGAGAAAACTCTACAAATAACCGAGAATAGTATAGACATTTAACAAGGGACATTATTGTATGCATAATAATAAATTTGTTTTATAAAACTTCAAAATATATTTTCAAATGATTATAATTCATGTGGGGCGATCAATAACATATAGTATAATAATTACTGATTATGATCATTGGAATGAATACTACATTTTTATTTAGTTCAATTGACGCAAAACGGGCCATTGAATTATCTTGAGGTTTTAAACAATAAGTTCAGTTAACACTATCGTACTGATATGCTTCATCATCATCTAAACCTTTACGCCTTGAGGGCGCATAGGGCGGCATTACGATGTTAATTCAAATATGCATTTAACATTAAATGTAAAATCAAATAACTATAATTGAAATTTGCCAATTGAAAAAATATCGGATCAATCATAATTATCCAGTTATACATTTGAATATTTCAGTAGAGTAGTGCATAAATTCCCAGCTATCTAGTTTGTTGTCAAGTTATTTTTTCAACAAGTCGACAAACACGACATCTTTTTAGCCTAAATTACACGACATCTTTTTAGCCTAAATTACACGCCATCACTGATATATACCGTGACCGAGCCACCGGGTGACACCGCGTGGAGAAAAGATTGTTTGAGTAACCTCGATGATAGACGGCCACTCCATTCGTCACCTTATTAAATTATATTTTTTTTTATAATAAGCATCTACTATTCTATATGTTAATCGAAAGCTTTTACTTATATGAATAAATACCGTAAGATATGTTTTCAAATAATTCATGTGGGATCAATAACATTTAATATAATTAGTGCTATCTAACCTTAAGGGTTATAAGACGAATTAAATATGAGCCCTTATACTGTCCTCTGTAAAATAAAAAA
>JANSTX010042850.1:0-12545 GCA_027564355.1 Penthetria funebris | reverse complement strand
ATCCAGGCACATTTCTTAGAGATCGTCCTGCTGCTGTTGTTTGTTCTGGTTGTTGTTGTTGTTGTTGTTGTTGTTGTGATTGTTGTTGCACCACCTCTTGTTTACACTCTTTTTTCACCACTTTTTTATTATGATCAACAATAATAATTGGTTCATTGTCGTCGTCGTCTGAACTTGAACAAATTGTGCGGATGCGAATCTCTTTTGGTATAACACGTGGTTCACGTACAAATCCCAATTCTTGTGCTGTACGTGATTCATTTTCATACAAACATTGAACTTTGGCCAAGGCATTCAAAGAGGCCATACGATGCCGTTTTGGACCAGAATAGAATCCAAATAATCGTAGGCGTCGATTTTTTGTTGCCGATTTTCGACGACTATTTACACGTGTTCGAACCGATGTATTCGTATCAGAAGAATTACTATCATCTTCATTTTCATCATCACTATTTCTTGATGAGAAATCCGATGGGATTTTCTTTTTTTTATAATATTTTAATGCCAATGCTTCATCATCATCACTATCATCATCATCATTGTCGTCATTGTCATCATCACTTGAATTAATATCAATATAATGTTGTTTCTTCTGTTGTTTCAATTTTATTTTAGTATTTTTGTTACTTTTTTGTCCCCCAATTTTACCACTTACATTTCCTTTCTTTTTAATAATTTTAACAACTTTTTTAATAATTTTATCTTCTTCATTTTTAATCGATTTTCCAACTTTTCTCAATGGCGGCATCACTTCTTTTTTAATCGATTTAACTTCTTTTTTAATGCATTTATCTTCCTTTCGTATGATTTTCGGTTCTTTTTTAATAATTGCATCTTCACTGTCATCGAATTCTTTAAAATCTTCCATTTCCTGTTTTATAACAACAATTTCATTGGCATCGAATTTTCGTGCTGATGTAATAATATCTTTTAATTTATTTGTTTTTTTATATGATAAACTCGTATCTTCACTACTATTACCAGATTCTTGAAAATCATAAATATCTTTTGATTTTTTATCATCATTTTCAAATGAATATCTGTTTGTTGACAACTGTTCTGTTTTCTTTGATTTTTTTATAGATTCAGTTTTTTTTGCCGTTGAAGAAGACGATGATATTTCTTTTGATATATTTTTTGAATTTTTTCTTATATATTTTCGTTTTGTAATTGGGGATGATGTAGTGGATGAGATAGATGCGGTAGCAGTAACAGAGGTGCCGACTGCAGAAGAAGTGGAAGCCAGTAAAGATTTTTTGAAAATCTTTTTATCATTATTTGAAGAAGTTGACGCTTCAAAATCATCATAATTACTTGCATAATAATTTGAATTATCTGATATTTTGGTGGTGTTCGCCGATGATGATGATGTTGACGTCGTTGCTAAAGATGATATTATTGTAGTTGATGAATTTCTTTTAATATTTGATGAACTTTGTAACCATTTACTGCGATGTTGTGAGTATTCAATGTCCAATAGTTGTGCAATTTGATCTTCAGTTAAATCTTCGGATGATTCACGTTCACGAAAATAGGATTTCTTTTTACGTTCACGTTTTATTGGTTTTTCTTTTTCCATAGTTGTTGCAGTAGTCGTGGCTGTAACAGTTGCTGTAACAGTGGATGTAATAGTAGCAGTAGTTGTAGCAGTACTAGTAGTACCATCAGTAATACGTGAATTTTCATTAATAGATATTTTTAAAATATTATCTTCATAATTTTCAATTAATTGCTTTAATGGTAATTCACTTTTATTAATTGCATCTTCAATATTTTTATTATTAATATTAAATATATTGTCATTGATGGTATTTTCAATAATTTTGAAATTATCTGATGCAGTCAAAGTTGAAGCAATGATTACAGGCATCAGTTCATCAGTTAATAAAATTTTATTCAAATGAGGATTATTATTATCTTCATATTTCACTAAATTAGTTGATATTTTTTCAATGGGAATGTCGTCATTCGGTTGTTCTTCCATAATTGTAGCTGAATTACTGTTAAGCACTGCAATTGGCTCGAATATTGTAACATTTTCAACATTTATATTAATATCTTCATTCAAAAATGATGATGATGATGATGGTAAATGATCTTTTGAAATAATATTTTTAACATCATTTATTAATTTGTTCTCTTCATTTTTATTATTTTTTACTATCTTAACATTTTGATTATTTGGTTTACTTTCAGAAGTCGATTTGACTTTAGTTTTTTTCTTCTTTAATTTTTCATCAACAATGGCTTTTGTTGATGTTTTTAATTTTTTATTTACCATTTTATCAGACATTATTTCAGATAATTTGTTTTTATCATTTTGTGTATTTAATGGTAATTCAATAATAATTGGAAGATGCTCGTCATGTGTCGAAATAATTTTACTATTTGCTTTAATTTGTGATTGAATAATTTGTGTTTCTAATGTGGCCACCTCTAATGGTACATTTTTAATATCTTCAATAGTTTTTAATTTATCAACTGTTTTCTTTTTTAATTTTTTAACACTTTTTTCCAAGGGTTTATGAATATTTATTATTTGGTCAGAGTCTTCTTCAATTTTGGGTCCAGTCTTTTTTATACATTTCTTTGTTTGTTTTTTAATTGGAATATTGTCATCGTTTGCGGATAATTGTTTTTTTTTAGGTTTAGCTATTTTTTTCTTTATATTTATTTTATCTTCAATAATATTTTTAAATAATTTTTTGTTAATTTTTTTCTTAACAACTTTATCGCTTAAACTATTATTTAATGCTGTTGTTGATGATGATGGTGATGTTGATGGTGGTGGTTCTTTTGTGCTGGAATTTAAATTATTACTCTCTAATTTAATATCTTCGTTTTTATTAGTTTCTTTGATAAAAACGCTATCTTCATTGCGAATAGAATCGCTAATAAAATCTTTATTATTTACTACAGTATTTTCTACTAAAATATCTTTTTTTACATTATCTTCTTCTGATTTAACCGATTCATCAATCGATTTTGTTATTGTACTATTACCAACAATTGGATGTTGAGATTCAAATTTATTAACAGATTTTTTCGTTGAATTTTTACTTGCTTTTAAACTAATAGTTTTAATAATTTTATTTGAATTTAATTTTTTCACTTTATGTGCTGATGATGCAAATGATTTTATTTTATTGGATGAAATTGGTCGTTTTGATTTACTTGGTGAAATGGATGATTTTAATGGTTTACGAATTTTTGATGTTGATAAAATATTGCATATCGGTTTATTGGATGAAATTGTTTCGATAATAGGTGAAATAATAGATGTTGTTTTAATTTCATCGCATTTTTCTAAAACATTTCGTTTATCAGCGGATAATGTTGATAAATCACTGAACATTTCTTTAGCCACAATTATTTCCGAAGTTGCTAATAATATTTTATTAGATGATTTAAAATTTGATTTTAAAACATTATCTTCAATATTTTTATATTCTTCATTATTAGAATTACATATTTCTGTTGGTAATTTTACTACATCAATTTCATGTTGTGCAGATGATTCTAAAGAAATTGGAGACGTTGTTTGTAATATTAAATTTGTTGGCATCGGTAATGTTTCATTGCACATAGAATTTTCGGATTGATGAGGGGTGATTTTCGTTTTTTCTAAATCTCTTGAAATACCATCAATTTTACTTTTCTTCTTACATAGAATTTGTTGTGGTGCTTTAAATGTTGATTCGCTTTCAATTTTAGATGTACTAGATAGTTTATCACAACTTTCATTAATCAATTCAATATTTTGATTAGACGAAACAATATGTGATTTAATTAATTTCTTCTTATTTGCTGACAACAACTGATCATTATTATCAATACATACATCAAATTTATTGTTGGTTTTATCAGTTGATTCGTCTTTCAATTCAATATTTTTATCAATAATAATACTATTACTACTATTACTACTATTACCACTATTACTACTTTCTTTTATTGATTTATCATTTTTATCTATAAATGCAATTTTATTCTGAATCTTCTCTGGTACAGATGAAGAAATTGTAGTCAATCCACCAATGATTGAATTCGTTATTTCTTTATTTGTAATTTCACATTTGGTTTTTTTCTTTGTCGATTTAAATGATTTTATTTTATCGGAATTTTTTTGACGTTTTCCCGTATTTGATGGTTTCTCTGACACAGGTTCAGATTTTATTGATTCTAATCGAATATTTGAATTAATTTTTTTAAATTTCTTTTTATCACTAATTGTGATTTTCTTTTTTTTTAATTTAACATTTTTTCCATCTGGACATTCAACAACAGGATTATTATTATTACTATTACAACTATTACTATTACTGGTACTGCTACTAATATTATTATTACTACTACTAGTACTACTATTACTATTAATATTGCTAGAAATATGTTGATCAATGGTACCTGTTAGTACATTTAATTTTGATGTAAATTGGTCATCTTTTGCAATTGCAGTTAATTTAGTTGTTTTATCAATGCCGCTTTGAGATGATGTACTAATATTAGAAGATTTTCCATAAACGGAATTATTTGCCGATGATCTGGATTTTGTTTTAACAATTTCCGATATTGAAGCTTTTATATTATTATCATTTTCATTGGCATTTGATTCACTATTAAAACCAGTTATTTGAATGTCTAAATTTTTCAAAACTTTGCTAACTTTATCGTCTTTTGTTGTAGATTTTTCATCTGATTTTTTTGTTAAATTTTTCTTTACTATTGCCAACGGGGGTTTTAGTTTTCTTTTTTGAATCGATTTCACTGGTTTTTCTTTATTATTACTGCCAATGGTATTACAACAACTGCTACTACTATAATTTGGACTATTATTAGCTGACATTGTTTTTCTCTGTACATCTTTTGTTGTTAATATTATCGTAGCAGAATTATCAATAGGTTTTGTTACTTTATCACAACGCTTTTCCAAATCATTAGAAACATTGGTGGCAATAGTACTAGCTGTTGTAACTGTATTAATAATAATTTTACCATCATCAAAATCATTAACGGTGGTACTGCCACTAATAGTATTATCTGTATTTAATAATTTATTAATAATTGGAATTGATTCATCTAATTTATCTGAGATTTTATTTTTATTCTCTATAGTTGAACGTTTTTTTACTTGATCTTTAATAAGTCTTTTGACAACTTTTTTTTTAATTAAACCTACAACGGTGGGTGTACGTTTATTTGCTAAAACTTTACGTACAACCTTTTTAGTATTATTCTCACCAGTACTTATAAGATTTCTATTGGTTTCACTATAATTGCCGCTGCTAACCTCAGTTATACTATCATTGACTCCACTTTCACCTATAATAAGGTTACGATTCAAAGGGGGTCGTCGAGTTTTTAATGGTAACTTTTTTTGTGAATTTAATTTTTTTTTTGTTAAACTACCCACTGTTTGTCTAGTTTGAGGTTTTTTGGTGCGCATATTTCTGTAAGGGATAAAAATGAAAAAGAAAAAAATAATAAATTGAATGTTTATTTGTCTAACAAAAGAAGAATCTAAGATGCTATAATTAAATTAGACTTTAAATTATTTTAAAAAGTAATTAAAAAATCTTATTTTATATTCATAATTTAGTATATATAGTAGTAGTTGTTATATATATAGTAATTGTTGGTGTAAATTTATTTAATTATACCCATGTATGAAAAACACCAAATATGCTCGAGAGTATAAGCAAATTGTATACATTTTTCAGCAAAAAAAAAAAAAAGGGAAAAATTACACTTTTCCAAGGGAAATGAATCTTGATTAGAGGAAATTATTACAACATATTTATTCAAAGTGAAATTTTATCAGAAGGGTTGTTGTGCGTTTATCGAGTAATTTTCATAACTGATGTTAATTAAACATAAAATTTAATATATGCTACGTGCGTGTTATGTTCATAATATGCTATGAATGAAGAAGGGTGCATAAATAAATGTCCATATATTTAATTTCAGAAAATCATTTTCATTTTATGTGGAAATTGTTGACATAATTGGTAATTCATTAGGTAATAAATGTATAACTTAATTAGTATACACATATATGAAACCTTAAGATAGGTCAAGAATGATAAAATCAAATTAATTATAAGACTGTCTCAATGAATGTTTGTATTTATAGATTTATGTGGATAATATGTACATAGTAGCGAATTTAATTGAACGACCAAATATATAACCGAGTATCTAGAGGGAATACCCAAATATTGGGCATAATACCGGCCATTAAAATAGAGATACTGCAAACACATTGCCAAAGTGAATCTACTTGACCGCGGTGACACGATCGTCACCTATGAGTCGAAAAGCTCGCCTTTGAATTCTGTCGAGGTAACCAAGGCTGGCCTCATGAGACCCAAATATGTCGTGCTCCATTAGAAGGTTTACATATGCTTTATGTATAAGTAATTTTATAGGGATTGAAATATTTGTTAGAACGATGCAAGAAATCAAATTTACTTGCAACATTTTGAACGAAGGCGACGAATGGACTGGCCGACAATCATCAAGTTTATTCAACCCATCTTTACGTGGTATTCCCGGTAACTCAATCACGCTATATGTCAGTAATGGATAGTGGTCGAGGCTAAAAATATATTGTTAATATCATGTTTGTCAACTAATTGAATACTGAAACACAAAATACTGATTGAACATTATTTTTTCGGAAAATGAACGCATAACATGAGAATGTAGTAAAAGGGAAATATGTCAATGGTGCCTTTAATGCATATATTAAGAATCAAACGATGATTTGTTGAGATTGTCTGATCAGGACACGATTAGCAGAATATGAAAATGACTTTCGATTGGCCATACACTGAAACATCTGGTCACTAATATCCCAAGATGGTTGTAGAAGAGATTTTCGTCCAAAATTAACGTGGCGAAGAACTGCCGGGTAAGATATGGAGTGAAGTAAAGGTGCTGGCCAGAAATTATAATCAATGATTGTTGTTCGTTAATGTCCACTACCGCGAGGAGTAAAGGTTAAGATGATGATTTATGATGCACTGAACTGAAACGGGCTAATAAGATGATGGTGATAATGATGATAAGTTAAGGTTCGTTTAAACTAAAATTATTGCGTTTAACTTGTGCAATATATAATGCTGTTTATATATAATTAATTACATAATTAAGAGATGGTTAATTATGCTTTCAGTTGTTAACTATATCACACTACAAGTTGGCAATAAAGTACATTACGAGTATTGTAAATAAACTTGTATTTTAATTTTCCATTTTCGCGATTATGCAAACATTTTAATTATATACGAGTACGTATAATTGCTCCTCTATTTACTTATAATTTTGAAAACTAATTGCATTAACAAACATAGTTTTAATAAAAGGTTAAATTAATTATTTGATTTCACTTTAATTAAAGTTTATTTTTTTAAAAAATTAACAGTTCATTTTTTTTAAATTTAACAATACTAAAAATGTATTATATATGTAAATAAGTTTTTAATAATATTAATTTGAAAACTTAATTTTCCGTTTGAAATCAACAGAGGGAAAGAAGGATATCATTAATGAAAGTTCACACAGTCCAATTTTTATTGAAATGAAATCGAATTGGATGAAAGTCGAATGAAATTTCCCCGTTATTTTGACCCAATTTCTTCTGATTTTCATTAAATTCGATTTTATTTCGATAAAAGCTGGATCGTGTACACGACGACTTAAAGAATTTTCTAATTGGTCATACACATCTTTTAATATGTTACTTTAATACATAATTATGAAGTGCTAGTGCGATATAGTTTTAGTAGAGTCCATCACTTTAAATATCACTTATATATGGACAGCATCGTAATATACTATAGAGGCGATGCGGTCCTAGTAAAACAACATTACCAGTAATAGTTCGAAATGTTGGCGTCGTCACATTTCGAACTATTACAGAAACAGAAAAAATCTATGTCAAATTGTAACAAAATTGACTAAAAATCTAAATATGTGTCAGACTCAAGAATATGAAACATATTGAAAAAATTAATTCAAATAGAAACCTTAAAGATGCAAAAAGTGCAGAATTTAACACAATTTTATGTGAAAAAAATATTTAATGTCTAATTATATGTGGTTAACGACAAGTCCATCAAAAATGTAGATAAATTTAAACTTTTTATGTACCTGCTGCTTAAGTAATAGTTTGAACAGCTATAAATGCAAACGAACGCTACTAGTTAGTTTTAAACGACCAGAGTGCCCAGCCAGCTATAATACACCAATAAAATGTCTAAAATATTCCAATGATCTCTTTGGTATTAAGTAGTTTTAGTAGTTTAAACTGCAGGATACTCCAACGGGAGTCGGTACCGTCCTGTAAAGCTAGTTTAAGACAATAATTTTTAAAATATTACATTTCACAGTTCATTTTCTCGCAACAGAAACCTCTATATACTCTCCAGAATTAAATCCGAATTACTCTACTCATTCGTTTCATATTGACGGCAACATTAAAGTCAAAGTTTCGTTGAAAATGACAACAAATTCTACAGGATAACATACTTGCAGCATTGTAATGCCATAATAATCGTAAGACTAGATGCAATCATCTGTGCCAGAGGTAACCATTTCGAATAGTTATATGTTTTCATGATATTTAATATATTGTCTTACAATAGTAAAACATCAAAAACTTATTTGTAACACTTACGAGTGGTGGTCCCAATAGTTTTAACATACAGTCGTTGGTCCTGATTTAATTGCATACATTGATTCGCTACTCGAATATTGCCACAATAAAAGCAATGCGTCTAGGGCAGTAGTACTATGGTCATTCTTTGCATTTCTGTAAATAACAAAACGATTTAAAACAATTTATGAACGAAATTGAAGTTATATACTCGTAAATTAGAAGATTTATTTATTAGAAATTAGTTACAAATTATGTGTACAATGTCAAGGAAAAGATAATAATTTCACATGTAGAAATTTCTAAACTTTTGGAAAATTGAGTCTCATAAATTATACGTAAAATATCAACAATTGTCCTCGGATTGGACAGAACTACAATGACAATATTTGACTTATAAACGAACACGATTTGGAACCTGAAATGTTAGAACCATACATGAATCGAACATAAGTAGCCATAAATTGAACAATATTGTGAGAGATATAAACTCAATGTATCGTTAGATTGCTGGAAAGTCGAGTCACATGATTATAGTATCGGAGTAGGTTCATTGCCTAGCAATTGCAAGTCGAATATTGTCGATTAGAAACCAATATGTAACGCCTTGCAAAACTAAATAGAAAATATAGCATGTTCGACAAAATTGAAGAAATCTTGAACACATTTACAAATGCATTGAGGCGAACTGGTGAATACGTTTTGAGTTTTATCAATTATGATTGGAAGGAATGTTAACATACGTAATAATTCAATACCACGGATAAGAAAAATGATACACAACAAAAACTAGCAACAATTTAAGAGATGTATTGTATATAATTTACAAATAGAGTATAGTTAATTGAGGATGTGAAAAGTGCATGGCAGGGCAAGCGTATAAACAATTCGAAAATATTGCAGATTGAGCACAATACACTGTAAATTCAAATAACATGAATAACGGAATAACAGAGTGATAACATCTGATTCTCTGACAGTGCTACAGACCAGAATATCCAACTCAATCCAGAACTTTAACGATATACTGAATAGGCCCGTGGTTCAGGTTATTTATGTAAAATTATAAATACGCATTAAATCATATAAAATATGCCTTGCCGATAATATGGCACCAATAATATGAAAAGTGAACTTAGATTACATCGCACTTGTATCAACATTTTATGATTGGTGGAAACTGACGTATTATCACTTAACAAAATGAACAGTTCTTTAAAGGTAGTGCCTAGAAATTGCTTGTTGGAATGAAGCTTAATATAATAAGGATTTGAGTTTACGAAGTCATCAAGTCGACTAATATGACTTAAAACTATCACGATCGCATACATTATATATTGGCGTAATTGAGCTTCCAGTGATATAAGCGTTGCCCTGATCAACCAATATTATACTATTATAATACGATCATAATATAGATGTTTAAGAACAGATCAGAAACTTTTTTTTAAAGTTAATTTTAACATGCATTTTGTGTATATTTCCATATATTTAAAAGTTTAAAAAAAAAAAACAACCTTCTGACGTTCATACATTTCATTTCTATGTATACGACAAGCATAAATGTAAACCATTTACATATTTGAAGAAATAAATTTCTTAAATAAAGCATTTTATTGACCTAAATTTAGATTTGTATCAGGTCAAGGAAAGCAGTTTGTCCCTTCTTTTGACATTTGCAATATACACATTATTTGTCTGACGTTGTTGGGCCGGTCGTAAATTAAGTGCTTATAATATAATAGAAAATTAATGAATTTCCCTTCAACCCAACTTTGAAACTATAAAAATGCTAATAAACTTCAAGAAACATTTTCATTTATATAATACCAAAGGACAAGAAAGAAGGATACAAAAGTAGAAGAAGAAGAAAAACGTCTATTGATACAAAGTTTATCGTATAAAGTGAGTGACATAAAATTAACTTTTGAGTAATACATAAATAAAATGAAAATCGTTTAAGATTTTATTAAATTTTATATTATCCATTTGTTTATTTTACGTGGAATTTACTCACTCCAATGTTTATATTCAGATAGTTAATCGGACGTCATTTACTTAAAATTCATACCGCAAATCATCATAGCATATAATTTTATATTTGTTAGCATTTTGTTTACCATTTTATGGGTCAAGGATTTTCAATAAACGCTCCAAAGCTCTGTACACAATAATGGGATAATTTCTGTGTTTGAAGATGAACAGCATGTCATTATCATTTGCACACAGATATGTTTACAATATGGTTCTGTATATAAACAAATACAATATATGTTCGTATATTATGAGGGATGGTTTTATAAGGGATATGTTATTTTATTATATAATATTTATTTAAATAGTTGCGAAAGAATTGTATAACTAAAAGATGATAGATTGTCATCATGATTATCAACGCCATATCATTATCATATATTAAATCAAAGTTTCTGAAGAATTATTCAAATTTTCATCATTTATATTCATTTAATAAGTCACGTATTTATGGCGAATTATATTATGAAACGAGTAGTTAGTCGGATTAGTATTTGAAAGTGAAAGCTATCTCCTAGTTTGTTGGCAAAATGTTTCCAATGGTGGTATCGCTTGGAGGTAATCATAGGTTGAACAAGCACATGATGTTAGTAGGTCACTTCATTCACTACTTTATTGTTACAAAATTAAAACAAAAAAATTAATTTCAGACAAGAAGTGTACTACACATCACATAAATGTGTTTTCTATAATATGCTACATATCCATTTAAAAGTATAAAAAAAACAGAAGTAATTAGAGTGATATTTGTCAAAATTGTATTTAATAAAATCGATGACGAATCGAGAGACCAACTGTTATCGAGGTTTTCTCAAGCCATCTTTAGCTGCATATGGTGACATCGGTAACTCGTTTACGATAAAAGTCAATAATAGCGTGTTATCGAAGTTGAATAGATTAGGTTAATGTCGTGTTGTTGACAACAGTGAACTAATGTGTAACTGGATAATTCTTATTGATCCTATATTTTCTAAGCCACCCTTTGCGCCCATTACTGCGTACAAGTTAACATGATTTTATATTGTTTCATTTCGAATTCTGAAGCTTAACTGTGACGGTGGAAACTCAATTGAAAGATAAAGTCATTTTACAACATAAAGTGGCTTAAATTAAAAGTTAATTAAAAAGCATTTTTAAAATAGACACATCTAAATCCGCGATATTTTGATAATTGATTATAATAAAATTGGTATTTGAACACAATTTGTTGATTTAGTCAACAAAAAAAAAAAACTACAATATAACCTTAGTGGGCATAGTGTCATCAGAAATGTATCGTATAGTCTTTTAAATTTGCAAAAAACTAAAGCTGCGTATCCTTTATAGATTAAAAACCTCTTTGCTGAAAACATGAGTCTAATATTCATTAGACAACCACTTAAAATTGTAGCAATTTGTGAAATCGATACTCTCATCTGTATTCGTTTACAAAAGGCTGATCAAGTGTTTTTGGGATGTCGATTAGAAGTTAACGAGTGACTTCAAAACCATTTGCTTATCGGTTCTATTATATGATAACGCGAAATTTGTGTGTTGTCAGTTCGTCAATAGATGCCTCGGATGCAATCCACAAATTTTATTTCTCTAGTAATGACAAACAAGATTGTTAACCGAAAAGTGTCGAATTGGATTGACACAGAGGCAATTCAATTTTTTTTATTTTTGGCAAGATACACACTTTTGACTGGGATCATCAATGTAGCAATAGATCCAATCCTATAATACTAACGTGGCGTAGAACCATTATTAAGCAGTCTAGTACCTTCTTCTTCTTATTTCGTTAGGTCATGGACCTGTGTTTTTCTAGGACATTTTATTTTCAGTTAATTTTGAGATGCGGATGTCCAACTCT
>JANSTX010042839.1:0-12546 GCA_027564355.1 Penthetria funebris | reverse complement strand
CCTATAATTAAGAAGCCTAAAAAATGTTTTGCCTATGCTTTCCATTTTATTACAAATAACTTATTACATATCCAGACATTTAAAGAATAATAAAAAAAAACTACAATAGACTACTCGGAGACTCAAAAAAATACCATCAAAATCCGAATGGTATTAAGAAAATATTAAATATAAATAATTGAACGAGAATTTATTTCGTTATATTTTAAAACATATTTTAATTTCCATTGGAATTTACTAGTGCCCACAAAGTGATACAAGGATTCTAAAATTAATTACATTGTATAAACGTAAAGTATTGCAAAATTTAAGTCAAATAGTCAAGTGGTCTGATTTTGAAGATTATGTATACTCATAAATGCATACATAAGTCTTTATGTAAATTTATAAGCGATTCCGTGAGAATGGAACTTATTAAATGTATTTAATCAATTAATCAACCGAATCACAAATTATTTTTAGCCAAGATTCAAACCCTAACATAATAATGTGTCAATACTATCAGAATTTTGTCATGCTCTTATCCATGACATAAAACATCAAGATTTAGCCAAGACAAAATCAATATTGGCAATATTTCTGAAATACAGTCTCAATTTGAAGTCTGATTTTTTTTTTAAATCGAAACACAAATTACAAATTTAAATACAAAAATATGCCATATTATTCGATGC
The DNA here is from genome assembly GCA_027564355.1 of Penthetria funebris. Classification (NCBI taxonomy): domain Eukaryota; kingdom Metazoa; phylum Arthropoda; class Insecta; order Diptera; family Pleciidae; genus Penthetria; species Penthetria funebris. The sequence continues at coordinate 11,872 of JANSTX010042839.1, read as the reverse complement.
ATATAATAAGATATGTGCGAATGCTGAAATCAGCTTTTAAATTTGAATAGATGACCGATTGCTAGGTTTAACAAAGTAAAAGGAAAACAAATGTCTACACTGTTTCTTTTAACCAATTAAAGAAATTCGTTATAAAAGTTGATTATACATTTTAGAAAAACAATCACTGAATTAAAAATGCATTAATTTGGTAATTATAAAAGTTCCACTAATATTATTATTAATGATAATGATCAATTTACCAATTAAATTGAAAGTGTTTTAAAATAAATTAACATAAGGTATAAAATTTTATATAAATACACGTTACAATGACAGTGTTTCATTGCTTTTTTTTTTTTTTGCAGATATTATACTTTTGCAATTTTAATTTTTTAAGCAGAGTGCAATGGGCGACGAATTTTAAGCAAAAACTTAGCAAACAATATAATATCGTTGAAAAGTTTGATTTTATATATATTAATAGAGAAAAGACTAAAGACAAAATTTCCATTCCATATAACTATTGAAACTGGTTTGAAGAAGAACGGTGTCGAGACTGAAAATTGCATTTGTGTGGTATTGTTAGTTTATTGTCAATGTTTTGCTGCAGCTACTGCTTTTGCTGCTACCACTTGAAGATCCATTTTCTTTATTTATTTTTTTCCATTTCATTTCTGCATATTTTGTTTTTGATTTAAAAATTTTAAATTGCAAATATCTTTCTTTGATATTTTATAAATATATTTTATTTTTTAAATACTTTTAAAAAATTTATTAAAAATTAATTATATTTAATAACTTAATTATTATAATATGTAGGAAATTTTTAAATTAGCACTAATAATTATATATATATATATATATATTTATGTATACCATTTCAAGTTAATCGAGACGTTCACCATTCTATAAGGACATCAACTTTGTACAAAATTTCAATTGTTTCCAATTAATTTAAAAACATTATTGGACAATTTATTTTTTTTATTTTTTCCAATTATTTTATACAATGAATTAAAGTTGTTTATTGTTTAACATCACTAATATTATGTTATTAAATAAATTAATCAATTTAATGTTTAATTATAATAATTAGTATTTTATTAATTCATTTTCAACAGTTTATGTTTATATGATATGATGAAGGAAGTATTTTTCAAAATATAATGGTAATGACTATTTAAGGAATACAATAATTAAGTACGCACATATGCAATATATTAATAATTATGATTCCTTTTAATTTTACTGTAAGTATAATTTTATATAAAATTGTGATAAAATTATTATAATGAGTATCTGCAGCTTTTATACAGTTGTTGAATTAAATCTGTCAAAAGGAATTTTAAAATTCTATTCTATTCTAATTCTAAATATAATTTTGGTCTACCTTTAAAATCATCGTTAAACAACAACTTTACATTATCATGCTTAAGTTAAAATCAATTGCATTGTGCTTTATCAGTACTTGTAATTACTGTACTAACGTGAACTATATTATATTCTCTGAAATCAGAATTTTAATTTACATTTTATTTTTGTCTAAATAATGACTGTTTTTATTTATGTTAAAAAGTTAAAAGTGTACGATCATTATAACAAATTATTAGTATAAAATTTAATGTCAATCTGAGAAAAATAATTGATATCAGTAAAACTATATCAAAATTATTATGTCTAATATTAGAAAGATTTTCATGTATTTCGATTATGTGATATAAAAATAGAAAATAAAATACTATAATACCTAAATTTAGTTCAAATGATTAATCATCTGACAATATCATATTATATTAATAATACGATTGGGTATATTAAAAACAAAATACTAAAAGATTATTAATCATATCATTTAATATCATTCGTATAAATGTACGTGAAACTATTAAGACTGTCTATATATTCGCGTGTTTCAATATCATATATTTTCTGTCACATTATTATTTATAATTTTTTCCTAATGCAAAATACCAAAGAAAAAAGTATATTAAATTAACAAAAAAACGAACAAAAAACAACAACTAAACAACCTATATAAACTAATAATATAATATATAATTTAATTAATTTCTTCTTATTACTTGTGACTCGTGTTCCAATTTCCCTTTTCATTAACACAGAAAATTTTAAACTTAGTTATTTATAATTTTATTTTTTTTTTTACTTGACATAGACGGAATTTAAAATACATAAAAAAATAAAAAAAAAAAAAATACAATATTATTTCAAAGAAATATGCAATTATTATAATAAATAATATTTCATGACAAATAAATGTACCATGCAATATTGTAGTTTTTATATACGACTTATATAAAATAGGTAATCAACTGTGACATTTAAATTAAAAGTATAAATTTTAATGAGATTGAGGGAGTGCGATTAATTTAACTATTTAATGTACTAACATATTATTATTATTATTATTATTACAAATACATAAACTTTATATTTGCAATATCGAATTCATTATTCATTAAGAGAATGTTTTAATTTACAATCAATGACATAAACCTTTATATGGCAAACATGTTCAAATACAGCATCTAATCATTTTATGTATACCACAAGCTTTTAATAGGTCATAATTTATGCTTAACCATACAAAATTACGTACATCATCAGTATTTTGAAAAAAAAAATTATCTAAATTTAAATTTAAAATATTTTTTAAAATATAACAAATTTTAAAATAGAAATGAAATTTGCATAAATCTCATCACATACTTCATAAAGAAATTATTGTAATTAATTTACATATTTATTTTATTAAAATGAATTAAATTATAATAGAATTCTTATTATTGCTTTAACATAATTCTATTTATCGCGCGTTTTTAAAAATTTAAAATAAAATAAATTTTAGCATTTTAAGCTAAAAACTTAAATAGACAGTTACTAAAATCGATTATACATATACATGAAATCTAAATGACGAAATTGGTATCCAAAAAAATATTGTGGGTATTAATATAACATTTGAGAGATTCTAAAACTTTCTGAAAATATCTAATAAAATAATTTTTTTCCAATGATTAATGGTTAATCAAAATAAATACTTGTGGAGAATTTTATATTATTGTAAAACAAAGTGTAACTAAATTTTACAGCAGACTCTAAAATTTGGTAATTTTATAATTTCGAAACGAAGAACTGATTTTAGTATTTAAAAAAAAAAAATTGCAACCAAAACTAAAAACTATTTGTAATGTTGATAAAAATTGATCAATGTCTAAACCAATTTAAAATATTATAACAGTAATGAAAAAATGTTTGAAAGGTATATAATAAAATTATTACTCAGAGTATACAATTCAATTTGCCCTTAAAGTCTACTTTAAATAGATAGATTTCTTTAAAACACCCCCATCCAATATACATCAATTTTATAAGAACAATCTAATCAATAGGAAATTTATAATAAACACACAATTATAAACAGGCTATTCAAGATGGTTAAAATGAAATTACAAAGAAATTTGAAAGTACATATGATGGTTTTCAAGATACCTTGCATGCCTCATTGAGTCATGGAAGTGTGTACTTTCCAATTACATTTGAAAAAAAAAAAAATGCAATGAGGACTAATACAAATTCAACAACTTATCTTGAAAGTTGCACATTATATTTTAGCAGTCATTTGTTATCAAGGAACAAATAACAGTACATATTACATGCCATTAAAATTAAAATGTTTTTAAAACATGTTTTATTAATTAAAACCCTAAAAATAGATGTTGACTGGAAAGTAATATTAAAATTATGTGAAATTAGACAAAATTAGAGTCACGATCAGAAAATATATCATAATATCAACTGCTACGCAAATACTGAGAAAAGTATTTTAGTTTTGGCACTCAAACTATCGACATATCGACTAAATAAGTATTATGGGTGTCTAAAAAAATAAATAAAAAGTCATATCCCACTATAGCAATCTTAGTAAAACGAGTAAAAAGAATTTTTAATCGAGTATTCAAAAAGGTTTAAATATATATGAAAACCTTTTAACATTAAAGTTTTGCACTACTCTTTCGAATTATCAGATATAGAATTGAACAACTATAATTAATTCAATATTTTTAATTTGGAAACCTAAATTTTTAATTATTTTGCTGCATTAATTTACTTACTCACTTACTTACTTATGCGGGGGGCCTACAACTTAGAATTGTTTTTAGCCCCCAGCAGCAGCCTTCTCCAACAATCGAACCCATTCACCGCCAGCTACCGCCAGTCGGAAACACCTAGGATCCGAAGGTCCCTGTCTATGTCATCCCATCACCTACCCCGCGGTCTACCAACACTCATCCATCCCTCAGGTTTACCATCCAACACCATTGACGGTATACGATCAGCCCGCATACGTGCCACATGCCCGAGCCAACTCAAATGACCGATTTTGATGTGTTGAACAATGTCAGGGTGTGAATATCGCTGTTGTAATTCGCAAGCGTATCGCCTACACCACCGTCTATTATCCCTCATCGGACCATAGATGATGCGTAGTATTTTACTTTCAAAACTCCTTAAACGTTGTTCATTCACTTGGGCCATGTACCACGATTCCGAACCATATGTAACAATTGGGCGTACTAGAGTCTGATAAAGGTTGACTTTTAGTTTCCTGCTTAATGTCTTCGAAAAGAATATTTTTCGTAAATCATAACATGATTTGTTTCCTGAAGCAATCCGAGATTGAACTTCATCGCTTATATCATTGTTGCTATTAATCTGACTGCCAACATAGGAGAACCTATCAACGGTTTCAAATTGGTTTGGCCAATTGTTACATTTGGATGTTGTACCATAAAAGCGCCGTTTCGTGGCGCGATCATATATTTGGTATTCATCTCATTCACTTTTAATCCCATTTTCAAAGCCTCACGTTCTAGCAAAACAAACGCTTCTTTAACGGGACCCATATTTCTATATAGGTCTGCATACGACATTGTAATTCACCTGTAGTTAGCACAATCAATTGTATCCCCCTTCTTGTAAATTGGTATTATTACAGCACACTTCCATTCTTCTGGCATTACCTCGTTTTTCGAATGATGGTTCCGCAATTAATGGTTGGGCAGTTTGGTAGGGAAGTTCGGTATTTTCATCATTGCCATTTGAATTACCCATTGTAAGCAATTCTTTAAAATACTCAACCCATCTTACGATGCATCTTTCTTTATCTGCCAATAGCTTTACGTTGGTGTCTTTACATAGAAGAGGCTATTGTTTAAAACCACACGTTACGGACCTTATTTTCGTGTACAACCCCCTATTATCATTAATGTTGTTCAGGTTGTCCATATCACGCAAAATGTCTTGCTCATCAAGCACTTTCTTGTGTCTAAACATTTTGCGTTCTATGGAGCGCTTGTTTTTGCAGTCATCTAAGGTAGCCCGCGTGCCTCATTCTTTTCTTTATGAGGCAATTTACATTCATTATCGAATCATCCATTTCTGACTACCCTATGCCAGAATTTTATTACTTCTACTGCCGCCGCTTCTACACAATTACGCAGTCGATTTCACTTGTCCTCGCATGTTATTGTTTGCTCCTCCACATCGGTTTGAACCAAAAACTCTACCAATTTGTCTTCATACTGTTGTTTAACGTTGTCATCTTTGAGTTTGTCTAAATCGAACTTTCTCGCAGTGACAATTTTGGTGACGCGCGCTAATTGGGTATCTGAACAAAATCCTTACGAGAAAATGATCAGAATCGAAATTAGGTCCCTTGCAGCTTCGTACGTCCATATGTCGGATGCATGGTGACCGTCAATAAGTAAGTGATCTATTTGGTTTGTTGTTCTGCCATCTGGTGAATACCATGTCATGTCTTTATGTGGAAAACATGTGCTGGCCACTATCATATTGTTCGACATTGTGAAATCAACTAAACGTTCTCCATTGTTGTTGTACAGTTCATGAAGTCTATGCTCACCAATTGTTGGCCGGTATACGGACTCTCTACCCACCTGTGCATTAAAATCTCCCAGCACAATTTTAATATCACTTCTGGGCATCTGATTGTGAACCCTAGAGAGTTCCTTGTAAAACATTTCCTTCGTTTCTACATCTTTAATTTCCGTTGGTGCATGAACGTTTATTATGGTTAAGTTGAAAAACTTACACCTTAGTTGAATTGTGCACATTCGTTCAGTGATTTGGAATCATTAATCTAACATCCCTGTTCTGCTCTATTCACTCATGTAGTGTAGATCGAGAAAATGATTGAAGACCAGAAACTAAACTAAATTTTTTCCTTGACTAAATTACTCTATAAAAAATTTCATTGTATAATTAATTGCTCGTAACATACTAGTTTATGTGAACACTTATAGTAAAATGTATGATATTAAAGTAAAATGTATAGTTTCATTGCAAAACTTATATGGTTGCACAGTAAAAAGTTACAAAATCAAATGCAGCATTTGTTTTGCGTTAGGGGAATAAAAAAACGCTTTCTATAAAACAAAAAATGTTCTATACTTTGAAGTAAAAAATTGGTTGAACTTGAATTTTAATATATCCTCCTAACGACAACTATTCATTTATTTTGTTTTAGGGTAAAAGAAACCATTTTCTATACGCTGAATCGAGTGCAAAACGTTACCCAGTTCGCCTGATATTGAATTAGAAAAAAATCAATTAAAATGGATGCTTGTAACGTGCTATGTTGATGCTAAATAATTATATCCTTAAACCATATATTATCAAAGATATTTTTGGATGTATAGTTATCAGCATCCATGCAAATTTGTGCTGTACACTATCAACTGCTCAATATTTTGATAAGTTAATGCTTAATATCACAAACTATGTCTATTTTGTTACAAACTATTCTGTTACTCGTATATGTATGTTGATTAGCAATAAATAAATTGAACATTTTCCAATTACATATTACAAGTATACTCGCAGTTAATGAAATCGTGTATATCTAATATGAAATGGTATTTATTTTCAATTATTTTTGTTTTTTTTTTGTGCAATAATATTGTCAGCAATAAAAACATTGTCATTATAAAATACCAATAATGTATGTAGCTACAGTATACGCTCCTTCCTATATATGCTCGCGTGGTAAGGCATATTTAACAATTTATTATTAAAGTTTATTTAAAATAATAAATCATAAAATATCGGACAAATTTTTAATTAAAATATTTATAAATATCTTAAATAAAAATCTATTAAAATACAAATAATTTGATTTTGATTAATTATAATACATTAAGGTGAAAAAATAATAAAGCATTTGAAGTTTTTTTTTATCTCATTTGTGAATTATTAATCTCCTATATATGCACATATGTTGTATCTGGTTAATTAAGCAATTTGACAATGAAGGTCAATTGGTCTATATAATTATTCTTTGTTCATATGTACGTACTTCTAAAATGTATACCGAACAAAATTGGATAAAATTAAAAGATAATATTTTACTTTGAAGTTTTCGTTACATAAAACGTTAATTTATGATTTGTAATGTTAAGATATGTTAATAAGATAATTGTTGTATTGCTAAAACTTGTACTTTCTATTAGTATAGTCATATATTACAAAATGTTAAGAGGAGTAGTAAAAGTGTCACAAAAGGATGGTATAGAAACCTCTATAGTAATCAATAATGCAATAATAACAAACCTATACAGAGGGATCTTCTCGCGAATTTATTTCAGATAGTCTACAGGAATATTTTTTTTAACGATATGCATAATTTCATTCATAACCTCTTTAACTTTGATCGTAGTAAATTGGTAAATATTTCCAAAAAAAAAACTTGTATCACAAATTTTTAAGAATTGCACGAGGATAAATCCAAAATCAGTGATTAGGAACATGGAGTTGGGAAAATAGACAATATCAACATAAAAAAATGTGATTATGTATAATCTTTAAACCCCACCACTATTTGCGGCTGATTGCATAATCTGTTCAAAAAGTCAGAATTAACATATAATCCACGAACCACCTTCTGTGAAAGATCTTAAAAACGTATGTTTTACGAGTTCATTAAATCTAGCAGGCTACCTACAATATCGTTTAAGTATTGGATTTTTTTAGACTTTAATTCTCTCCAGTCATAGAGTTTTATAGTCTCTCTAACAAGCATTCTTCCAAATAATATATATATTATTATTGAGCAAACTTCTCATAAGGATCATTGTAGTGATCGAAATATTTTTTTTTTGTTTTTGCTTTTCCAGGTGCAGTTTAAATTTTAACGAATTATTAAGAAGATTTGATAAATGTTTTCTAGGCGGCGAGAGCCAGCACGTATCATTGGTATCACTATTATATTTTGAAATTATGACCTTATCTAAATGCGGCTGAGTACCCATTTGTGTATCATATACTACTAGGGCAGTCAATTGACTGGAAAAGATCACTAACCTAATCGGTTTCACAGTTATTTATAGGTTAAAAAACCCGGTTAACCGATGAAGTAATCAGATAAAGAAAAACAAGATTATTCTAATTTTTCTAAAAAAAATAGTACTTTAAAAGTTGTAACGCATTAATTGTTTCATATTTTAATGAGCTTCGCATTTTTACACTTAAAAATTATTTGCTACAGAAACAATGTGCTCATATTTGCTGTAAATGTAGGCTGTATTCATGTTCGCAGAGCATATTCTTTACTGTTGTTGATCTCTTACCAATTCATTCGAAGAGCTTTAATTGTTTAATTATAGTTAAAGATCATCAGCTTCATCATGTTGAAGACCGATGGGTTTAAATTGCTTGCTTCATTCAATTATTTGTCAACTGAATCTGCTTCTATAAATAATTTCCGTGTTATATCTTTGGCTTCATAGTGTTTGATGGCATAAACTGTTCAGATTTCTCGTCATCTCGTCCCATTTCGTATACAACTCTTTTTATACAATTCTTCACTTTTAGTAAATGTTCCAGCATTTGAATCAAAGAATTTCATTCTCGTCTTGTAGTCTAATAAATGTGACAGTTCTTTTTTTTCTTCTTGTTCAATCAACGCTATCTGTCGATTTTTTAAAGTGTTTTATAAAGTTATTGTGCAAATCAACAATCTCAACTTCGTCATTATCATGAGATTTACAGATAAAGTAAATTCTGAAAAAATATACTTAATTATTTAGTGTAGATAGAAACATACATTCGTAAAGTTTCTACAATTTAAGCCATACAATAAAATAAAGCGATAAACCGGTTATCCGGTGCTAATTAACCGATTTTTCGGTTATTTTGAATTGTTAACCAGTTTAGATACACCATACACTACAGATTCTTACTGAAATTCAAAATCTTTTAGGTAAACATTTTTTTATTTATTTTTGATAAGCTTGAAAGAGAAATATTGACCTGTAGTAAGTGAAAAATAGAAGATTCTTACCCGACATAAAAATTGGAACCATCGACGTCATTTTTTTTTCATGATTTAGGAATATACGAATTAATAATTAATTAATTGAATAGTGAACAACTATGGTGTCATGCATTCTGTTGCAAAGTCCAAAAGTTTTTCTAAGGATCTAAAAATTTGGTTGATAAAGTAAACCTATACAATTTCTACAATTTAATACAAGTTTATTGTTTTCCATTTATAATGCATTTTTTCGTGAAAAATTTGCATCGTATCGAAGAAAATTGTTCCAATTCTATCAATTTATACTAAACAACAATGAATGGACCAAAACTGATCAACAAAAAGTTGATCTTTCGCTACACATCTTAAAAATACCTTCAAATCAAATAAAAATGTCAGTATAGATCCGACATTAACTGAACATGTCACTCGAGACATAAAACCAACCAAAAAAAGTAACCCTGAAAGAACTAAAAATAGAGATAAAATACAACTTGAACCCTAAAAAGTCTCCGGGATTTGACCTAATCGTGGGTTTATTACTAAAAATACAGGACTACAAATGCTGTTAATTATAATCAATGCAACAATTAGGCTAATGCATGTCCCAGATACTTGGAAAGCAGCAGAAATGATCATGAATCGTCAAATCAGGCAAAGTACCAACGGAGATAAAATCGTACCCATTTGATTATTACCGTTTATGTCAAAATTATTTGAGAAACTGCTCCTGAAAAGTTTAGTTCTATAATCATTGAAGAAAAGATATCGCTTTCGAATCATTAATTTTGTTTCAGAATCCACCTCATTGAACAGACGCTGGAAGCAATGAAATATGCTCAGCCGTATATTCCACTATGTCGCCCCATAGGTATTTGATAAAGTGTGGCAAGATGGATTGTTATACAAATAGAACAAATTTCTGTCAATTCATATTCTTATATTTCAGACAGAATTTTTCCGAGTAAGACACGATGAGACATACTCAGACCACAAGAACATAAATGCAAGAGTACCATAAGGAAGTGTCCTACGACCAGTATTATATCTGCTATTTAGATCTGACCTACCAACGTAACAAGTGCCACATTTGCTGATGACACGGCCAATTTAACCACTCGTATAACCGCAGAAAAATCATCATCCAGACTATAAATATTCTGTGATCGAATATAGGTACTTGGACAGACACATGGCTGATTAAACTAAATGAGATCAAAGCGGTACACATCAATTTCATCAATTAAAATAAGCAAGATTACTCAAACTTGAAGATGCACGGTAAGATTGTTCCTCAACATAATACTGTTACACTTGTGACACTTGATGTGCACATCAAATGGAGCGAACACATCAAAATCAAAATCATTTCGATACAGAAAATGGGACGAAGCTCGTATGTATCTATCAATAAACTACTTGTCTAAAATCAGATACTTAAGTCGATATGGGATTATATTCGAACTATACTTATATTTTCTGTTTAGTATTTAATGATTTTTTGAATTATGTAAATGATATTGATCAGCAAAGATTGGGGATACAATTAAAAACATGTGTACAAATAAGAGTATTATTACTGATGAAAAAATATATAGCTGGATAAACTCATGAATATATAAACGTATGAATTAAATTAAGATAAAAAGGAAGTAGATATATAATATTGTTAATTAATGAATGAATTTCCATGTATATTTCCTTTGAAAAAAAAAACAAAAATCCCATCACTTTTACTTAACAATTTAAAAGACTTGTTGTTCACAAATCATCAATGTTAACCTATACAATTTTCAATTTCCCACGCATTATCTTTAACAATCATTGAACAATTATATTGATTTGTTTACTTTTTTTTTTTTTTTTTTTTGTTAAATTGTGTATAATAGCAATTCTTTACTTTTGCAATGCAAAAAAACATGCCAGAGATTGATAATATAATTGTATAATTAATATTGTAGTATACATTGAAATATAACAACAATCGAATCGAATTTTTAATATAATAAAATATGAATGAAAATAATCGATCAGTAAATAATTGCAGAGTCAATAGCCGCTGATGGAATTACATTTGAAGTACCACGGTGCGAGTTATCAGATGACCTAATAAATTAGCATTTTCAGGAAGATATTTTATAATATTAAACTTCCAATTAATATAATTAATTTAATTTTATTTTTAATTTATAACCTTCTAATACATTAATATAAAATTCATCATTTATAAACAAAAAAATGCAGTGTGATTTTCATTTTAATCAGTTTACTGAATTACATTTTAGTTAAATGTAGGCTATTATAAAAATATATGGTATTTAATATAATATTATAATAACAAACAGCTTTCAAAAATTAATAAAAAAAATAAAATATATTGTTAAATTTCTTCATCATCAAGGTGGTAGGTAAAGGAGTAAAAATGTTACCTTTTTAGGCCCTGGGAACGAAGTTCCAAGGACCTATTGTATTTGATTCCGTTCATGTAACGCCAAGAAATAAACATCTCAGAAAAAAAAAAATTACACAGAAGTGCTT
>JANSTX010042828.1:0-12546 GCA_027564355.1 Penthetria funebris | reverse complement strand
TATGTATACCATCATCATTATCATCATCAACTTCATCAGTGTCTTATCCTCTTTTTTATTCTTTATGGGAATCACGTTGTTATAAAACTACGGTAACAAGGCAACATCAAGAGATGAGTTAGTTTCACATGTGTAAAGCACATGTTTTGTCTGGAATTAATTATGTTTATGATATGCAGTCGTATATGTAAATTAAAAAAAAGTAAAGTAAAAAATACATACGAGTATAACATCATCAAGAGATACAGTCGTATATGCTGAGACTGGACCAAAATCATAAATACTAAAATACACTTGTGTTATTTAAATGAATATCTTGTTAATATTTCAGTTTTAATTGAGTTCATATGAAATAAGGTGAAATATTTACATATGAATTTTACATTCTCATTAGCTAAAATAATGACCATTATATTCGTCTCATATTCATATATTGTTTTGGATGTTTCTTAAGTTAAACAGGATGTTAAATGTTAAATATTATTTATTATTAGATTTTTTCTATCGACTTATACAAAATTATGAGATTTTTGATTTTTTGCCTAATTAACTTATGACAAAAATAAATATTGAATATATTTCCTGACATATTGTAGAAAAATACGCATAAATTTGAATCATTAAATAGTCCAAGTAGAGAAGAAACGAATATTTAAGCATTTAATACAAAAATTTAAATCAAAGTAAATTATAAGATCTGTCACTCGAAGTGTTGCAGATGATGGCATCAAGTCTTCCGGGCGATTATATCTTACGCAACACGAATGTGACGTCTTAGGAATTCATTGCCATTACCGACAAAGCGTTGACTTCAATGCGTTTAAAATCTATTTTTTTTTTTTTTTGAAGTATGTCCAAAAAAATTAATGCATTGTTTTGAACTTTTTGTTGGTATAAACACCCTTTGTTGACTTTTGTGCCGATGTTAAATCATGTACTTTATGTATCTTGTAAGGCTTTAACTTTATTTCAATGGTAAATTTCTTTCGATTCGTGCCCTTACCTGTCAAACCATTTCTGATCATATTGTTCAAATTTTTTATGACCACCTCCATGGCGTTTTGCAATGCTATCTATATCATTGTAATGCTTAATGTTTCGATATACAGTCGTTTTCTTAGCACGTTGTGATCAGCTGTTTGGCAACTACAGCTGCATAAAGTTGGTAACATTTTGATTGACGGATCCTCTATATATGCAATATATATATGTCATTGGCGTCTCATTTAGAAATCAAATTTAAGTACAAAATCTATAAAAATTTTAAAGCGCTGTGATCAGCTATTCGGCATTTATTGCTACGTGAAGTTGGTAACATTTTGAGTAACGGACCCTGTATATATATATTGGAATCTAATTTAAAAATCAAATTTAAGTACAAAATCTCGCGAATCTTTTATTGCATGAAGCTTATTGTTATTAACATTTTGTGATATTTATGGAGTGGCAACTCGTTGCGCCGCACTGCCTGCTGTACAAATAATCACCAGTTATATTTTATTGAAGGTATATATTTTATTGAAGGTATAATGTTCTTATAATAAATGAATAAAGACTGAGACTGAAAAATGATTATTATATTTAAACCAATATATAGTAAAGAAATTTGCATATTTGAAGTAGCAATTTACCGAAGCGTGACACTATGACTTCGGAGTCTCGATTCCATACTGAGATCTGAAAAAGTGTATCTAATTGACAATATTTGTGTAATTTGCATTGATATATGAAAATTTTGTTTTTGCTATAAGCGTCTGAGTTAAAAATATCAATAGGTTGGGGAGACTCGTTGCTGTTAATAGGGAAGCGAATAAATTAAATTAGAGAATTTGTGTTGATTAGAATCTAAATCTACCTGGGTCTTTTGCCACAAGGTTTGACTATGGGATTTTCAGAATTCTTAACTTTGGTTAGAAATTTGCATGTAGTAGTCTGTTGATTCTTTTGATACCACTAGTACCATATAAATTCCGGTTAGTAAGTTCCGAATTTTCCATTCTAGAATACGAATTTATTTTGTTTGATGCGAGGACCTTCACTTTGAACCTGCAATCGCCAATATGAAAGAATCCGTCCATCATTTTCAATATATGTAAATAAATAGAACTTTACTAATACATGGAATAATTTGTAATTAATTTTTAACTAATTATTGTGTCACCAAAATTAGAATATATATAAAGCACCCTCAAAACTTGCGTATTTCTAAATTTCATAATCAAAGAAAACACTTTCATTATCTTACAAAGGTATTTTTTTTATTAATTTTTTTTATTTTATTTCTTATTATTTTTTTTTTATTTTTTTGTAACTTTAAATATTTACTTATGGAAAAAAATACAAAATAAATAAATGGACACATCCCACGAAAAAATTTCAGCTGGCTTTTCAAATATTTGCCATTTGATAAGAAAATGTATAACGAAACATTTCTATTTTCAGTATTTTGGTAAAAAGAAAATGATAAGACAAATGCGACATCAACATCTTATTTTAAAATACCTTATTAATATAATAAGATGTTGATTTAACAATAATAATATACTTATGAGAATAATGATAACAATATGTAATGATAAATAATCAACATCATCATCATCATCATCATCGTCAACATCATAATGTTCTGATGAAAGGAAGACATAGAAAATGTAATGTTGAAATCATGCTTTTCTAAGATATCATGCGAATCTATTCTGATGGTGCTAATTTCATTACTGATATGCTAATACATAGGTTTTTTTCTGCTTAAATAGTACAAATATTGTACTAAATACATATATAATCATCAGTATAACAATTTAAACATAAATGTATATGCTGTAAGTAGCACCGAACTTACGGATGAGAAAACCTGTCTATTTCAAAAGATTTGAGATTTGAGATTAGATTTTTTCAATTCCATTGTGCCCAATTTCTTGAACATATTTTTTGATGAATGACATTTAATGAGAAATTGATTACTAGAGAATACCAATTTTATCACATTTTAAAAGAATATTGGGATCTCTAACTTAAGAAGAAAATGTTCTTATCTAGCAAGTACATAAATGTTTTACACTCATCATCTTCAAAATAATTTGAAAATATGTAATATATATTAATCATCTTAATCGCTACGCCACAATGGCGTATAGGACGGCATTATGATGTTAATTTGCCGTTTCCAATAAACATATAAAATCAAATTGTAGCCGAAAAACAGCCTTCGTTTTCAATATACTGAGTTGAATAATTCGCTGTTATGTAAATATGACTTGTGGAATTTCATTAACGATATATCGTGAATATAAAACACTGTCGATGTAAAGGGACAGCAAATGTTTATGGTTATTTAGTGTTGCATATAATCTTATACCTTATTGAACAACATATTTTCTAACAATTCAAAGCACGACTTTGACATAGTCGACAAGCAGTATACAATTCATTATATGAACTCTGTTAAATATTTTATAGCTTTTAAGATATATTTAATGTGTATACAATCCCATTAAGGAGCACTAAATTTTAGTATTCCTTACAATTACGGAAAATTTAGTACAATCTCCATATAACATTATTACATATAAGTTTGATGTTCTTTCTGATTTCATTCTCATCATTCTGATTATTATACGTGACTTTTCCTCTATAAGATCTAACATATTTGACAGAGAATATTACAATGATAATAATCTATTGACACTATGGATATTATATACTTTTTGAAGGATCACACAAAATCCTAGTGACTTTAAATGATGTTGCTTCCGATCTATTTTCTCTGGAATATACATTGTGCATTTGGATCTTCCATTTGTCTATGGACATCATTCAAGTGCATATTTTGCAATATCACCAAATGGTGTATGACTCAACTTTTTTCGGTTGACAATCCTAATCATCGCCAGCAGAACTACCAGTTTCCATTCATAAATTCTTGATTAAATGGCCAGAAAATTGCGATTACAATTATCCAGTTATACATTTAAATTTAAATCTTCAATAGTAGAAATAAATACTTTGGTTTAAAGATGCGTTACTGCTGATTTACACCGCCAGACTCTATTTAGCTTAACAGACGTTTGCCAAAACTATATCTATTTTAACGCCGCTATCAAATATCCAAATATTGGAAGTCGTCTACTTCATCTATTTCTTTGCCATTGTCAACAAGTTAAAATGTCTTAGACGTCTTTGAAACATTGTCATAAGTCGTCTCAGTTTCATCTTCATGTCTCATTCAGTGTGCAATAGCAGATAATTGTCGTCGTGTCGTCGAAACTTTCAAAACTACCGATTAGACAACATTTGATACACCATTTAGTTTAGTATTCATTCATTTTAATCATAACCCAGCCCAAAATGAGTAGACACAACAGTGGTGTTAATATACATCACCTACACCAGTTTTGAAGGTTCAAGCATTGTTCCAAACGTTCTCGGATCCAAATCGTGTCCGTTTTTGTGAGTCAAATGTCATCATCGTATTCATTTCTGATTTGCGGTCATTTGTTGACGTTTCTTGAACAATATACATATTTGATTAATGCCAGTAACAAGCGTACACCTGCCTTAGTTTGGTGGAGTTAAATGTTATTTTTACTCCAACCACATTATTTTACTTTTGCTATTCTAGCGGTATTTGAATTGTTCCCGATGGCCACTGCGTTGAGATATTGCAAGCACTTTGTCAAGAATTCTATTCACTTTTCTAGTTGATTCAAACTCATATCACCACAGAAAGTTTCGGTGCTCATCTGTAGATCGTTTCTTTTCATTTGACTTGAATTTATAAGCAATCCATATACACAGGCGATCTGGAAAATCACAAATACATTTACAGGAGTCTAATTCGGGTATGTATAAGAACTTCAATCCAATAACTGTTTAAGTGTAATATTTGTGACTGTGTCAACATTAATAATAATCTTTGAGTATAATTTTGTGGCGACTTATGTTCTCTAAATACTTTGTATATATCGTCCATAAATGGATCAAATTGCATCTCATTTATTACCCATTTAATATTTATGAAACTATAAATAAACATAAAAAAAGGCACAAGAAAATGTAAATAAGATTTTAATTTAATAACACCACGAAAAGCTACATAAATTGTAATTTTTACTATTTGTTGTCATATTTCAGTCACATAAAAATTACGAAAATGAATTTTCATTAAAAAAAAAAGAATTGAGTAATAAAAAAAAGTTATAGAAAATTGAACACATAAATAGTTTTTCTCTTTCGTAATTTTAAATCATTTTTTGATGGCGTAATTTTTTTTGTCAATCAAATTCTGCAGCCTCAAAATTCGCGTACATTACATATGGGAGACCCAAAGGGCATTGCCCTCAAAATAATATTCGCATATCTTCTCAACCATTAACGTAATTTTCTTTTCATTAGAAATTTTACTCGTATTTTTCTTTATACATCATTAACGTGTTTGTGTGTATCCTTTTTTTTTAAAAACGTTATGCTTAATGTAGTTCTTTGATTACTATTTTTTTTTAGAAACCCATGAAGAAAAGGGTAGTTTAGAACCGTTTTTTTTTTTTTTGCGTTGCAGATAAACAGATGGCCCATGATTTTTTGTCCGATTTTTTTTTAATTTTTATTTTTTGTTCTGCTTGGATACATTCGGTGCTTTATATAATTTTCAAGACAAGAAGTTTTTGAATTTGAAAGGAAAAATGAACACTTGTTTTTATGTGTAGTAGTTGCTACAAAATTATTTGGAATATTTCGTCATGCATAATATTGCATTTCATTGAATATTGTTGATCGTTATCATCATCTGGAACATAGGATACAAACGAACTACAGTGATTGTCAACGATATGTGGTTAGCACCTACACTTCACCCCACATCTTACCACTGGTCCCAGTCTCTTTAATGACAATTCTCCACCACCTTATTTTTGGTTGTTCAGGTCTTCTACTACCTTGAGGATTCCAGTCTAACATATAATTTTCGATATAGTCTCAGTGTTTGATCAACCCAATATGTTCATGGCCTCAAGTTCCGACAATCTTCACAAATTTAATATATGCGTCTAGGGCGATATCAGTCACTTTCCAAGTTTCGCAGTTATAAATAGTACCGGATAAAAAATCTCTTGAATATATACGCAATGGAAAATTTGTGCTACTATTACATCTCATCTTACATTCCGAACACTTGACGTGCCTTTGTATATGCGTGATTCGCACCACCATCTCCTATCAAATATCTTCACAAATATTTAAAATAGTCTACCTTGTATGTTATACGTATTATCCCACTTCAAGAGGGCATGTCATTTTCCTTAGACTTGGGGCAAAGTCTGTTTTCCTGTGCTCTTAAAACTTGTTTCTTCATCTCATTGTTAAATTTCATGTGTTATCTGTGATCTATTACTTCCTATTATAGTATCTGATTTGATTATCAAGACTTTGTGACAATTAACTATAGAATGCATCTTTCATATCCTTAGATAAATGTTCCGTAATTACTTTTGAATAATTATTACATAATTTACTCTACTGTTGAATATTTCTGTGTTTATGCGATCAGATATTGATTTCCAGTTAACATGACTCTATTTTTTCTTGTTACCTTGCAAAAAACCAACTCCACTATTATGACTACTATGTACTGATTATTTATTACCATGTGACGGCCTAACAAGAAAACAAAAAGGTTTCACCCGTGTCTCCACAATTTTCTTTCATCGAATCTCTCTCAGCTCAAGAACTTCGTTTTTATATCTCTTAAATTCTTGAGTCACATACGTCAGTTTCAGTGATGCAAAGATAGTTCTATTATTTCAGGTTCCAAATTGTGTCCATTTACGTAAGTCAAATGTTCTCATCGAATTCGCGTTCATTTTGAAATTGATATTAGTTCCTTAAATAGGTGTCCAACCAAGCGCTAGGACTGTTTTAGCTGCGCTTAATTTGATGATGGTAAATTATAACCATGGTCATAAATGGTCACCTCGTAGATACACAGTAAACACTTGCTCAGGAATTTAACTCATCTGAATGGTTAATCCCAATCCAGGTTCGTTAGTAAACACATTTATATAGTTTTATTTCTAAAGAATCCTTAAATACTTATAACACATAAGAAACGTTCTTTATAAGATGATTAAGAAATTATATCTTAAAAATATTCTTCGAAAAATATTGTCAACCCCCCTAAAAAAAATATTGCATATTTTTTATGATTGTCGTTGTCAGATAAACCTTTTTTTTATCGTAAATATCTGAGACCCTTTAAAGTGTTTTTTTTTTCTGTGCTCTTGTGATTTCGATTGAATATTATGGAGTTATTTTGGGTTATGTGCTTACATAATGAAAGACCAATGAACTTATTTTTCAAAATTACATAATTTCGTTATATTATCTGTAACATAATATTAAAGACAGATGATTTTTATTTTTTAGTTTATGCAATGCAAGTTAGTGTATACTTTTATGAATTCAATTGGATTTGGATCCTACACATAAATTTTTTTTTCTTAAAAGGGGTCAACATATTATTTTTACAAAGAAAATCCATTTCAATTATATATGATTTTTCGTAGGAAAACATAAATGTGGTCCTTAAATTAGAGATTTTCTTCGTTCTTTTGTTTTTCTACTATAACCACTTAAGATATTAAAATATTTATTATTTGTATATTCAATGCTTTTGGGTATAATATAATAAATTACCATAAGAACATTTACTTACACAAAAAAAAGACTAAATGTGCGATCCTTTTTATATATGTGATGAAAAAATCCCTATAAGACATAAACCAGATTATATTTCTATATGGTCAAAATTAAATGAACATATAATAATATTTTTTACATTTAATATTTTGGTTTTAAAATAACATGGAAATTAAAAAAGAATTGCCTTAAATTACTAGATGGTATATTGGTTTTAAGTGAGTAAATTTACGATCCTGATGCCGATTGTACAGTAAAAAGTCAATAAAAAATATCAAATTTCTAAGCCGTTTACTATAAAATGTATATTACATTGTATATTTAATTTTTTCTTTAGGCGTGGGAACATAAAATGTAATTTGTTACAAAAATATTCATAATTAGTTACAATATTCTTACGGTATGAATCAAAAACATAAGTTGAACTGATCGATTTAAATTGAGTGATAATGATTATAGAGTTCCAATTCTAATTCTAACTGAAATTCTTCCACATTTCTAATAGGTACTAAATTAACCACTTATAATAAAATAAAATAATAATAAATAAACGACATGCAGTATAATTACTACTGTGAATCTATGAATCTAATGATTCTGGAGTCACATACAAGTCTAAATATTTTAGTCATATTACATAAGATAACGTGCAAATTCATGCCCACCAATAAATTGTGACGAAAATATTGCATTTATTACTGCGTCATTTCATGGAATGTCATTAATTTTTAAATAAAACTGCACAAAGATCTCATAATTCTTTGCTGCAAAAAACTGGGAAGACTTCTTTAGAACCTATTAATGCTCTGCTTGGTTCTCGATATACTCTAGTCAAATGAAAAAGAAACTAGAATATTAGAATGTCAAATTCTTTGTTTAATTACAGGTAATAGAAAATCCAGTGGTGAATACAAACATGTTAATATTATAATCGTATTGACGATATTTATTTAGTATATATTTTATTTAACCATAATGGGCTACAATCCTGTCTGGTTTTACAACAAAATTATTATAATAATAAATAATGCAAAAAATAAAAGTACATTTGACATTTGAAGTACAATTGACTGAAACATGAATAAACCCTAGGATCTGTTTGATGTCAAGAGTTTTATTTTTCGTCGAAACGCAGATCTAGTCACGATATCTCAATCGTCTTGCATGCGAGACATTAATATTAATCATTGTTAACAGTTCACACAGAAAAGCAACAATCATTTTCTCATCTTGTTTCAAGCGTTTCAAATTGTTACATATATCAATGTAGAATGGTAGGTTAAATGTGTCAACCCAACCAAGTTTACGTACAGAATATAATACAAACGGTTTTTGTATATATTCAATTCTAATACTGTGAACCTATGGTAAGAAGATGACCAAGCAATGCTTACGTACTCTTTGATTGATTGATTGAATGAACAAATGCACAATAAATACTTTTTAGTGCATGTGGATAGTACATTTCAGCATAACTTCTTTTGATGAAACCCAACATAGCATATGACTTACATGTTATGTATAGTCAATGTGCTTAGTATCAGATAACTTTCACAGTATGGCCAAGTTAATGGATAGTCATCTAGGTAATAATTCGCAATTATAGGATTATGCTTTGAACCTAGATGACTTCCTTGAAACACGCCAGACAGTACCAGAAACATCAGTATCCGATAAGTGGATATGGTCAATATTCAGTATAGAGTTATTAATAAACACATCTGAATTCTCATCCTCATAGCGTTGTCACTAATATAAATTGATTAAAAAAAAATCAGCAAAGAAGTTGTGCAATGTCATTATACCTCATGGTCGAGGGATATTTATTTAAGTGCCTAATTAAACATTCAATTGCGTTAGTATTAGATATTGTAATGAGTTCAGAACTAAATCTTATATTAGTTGTGATTATAGTACACCCACACCTTGTTTTTTATCATTGGTATTTGCGAAACAATCGCATCTATATATACTATAAAATTATTGCAGAACTGTTCTTCTCTAAAAACCGTGGAATTTGTACGTTCTGGTAATAAATTTGAAGTTTACCAAACCTATTAGTTGGTAATAAACGTAAATAATCAATTGCGGGTGTATCGTCAAGTGCATAATTATATGTATCGGCTTCAAAAAGAGCGTTGTCACATTTTACTGTATCGTAGTAATATATCGACCTTTCTGAACCCGAATCACCATACTATCATACACATTATCTTACTATTTTTATAGATTCAGTTCATTATTACATTGTCCAGGTTACTCAACCTATCTTTGATCTCCACACGGTGTCACCGGTAACTCGATCACGATGTATGATATATCAGTAATGACGTATCGTAGAGACTAAAAAAATGTTGTTTATGTCATGAATGTCGACTGGTAATAAACACATCTCGATATTTATGACCACTCTATTCAAATATTCAAATGTATAACTGGATTATTATTTTTGATTTCATATTTTCCTGTTTAAATTTTGTTAGATGCAGATCTTCAAATACTTCCTCCTTTGGAGATTGACAACATTTCGGACTTCAAACATTTATTTCTTTTTATTTCCTATATATGTTAATTAAACAATATTTAAATTAGTGTCACTAACCTACGTATGTACATAGATATTTATAAAACTAGTCATTTCAGATAATTATGAAAAATATGACTTAGATAACATGTAATTGGAGTAAGCTGTAAAAAACGAAAAAATAAGGCTTATCTATAGCATCAACAGCCGTCATCAGCGTTAAAAACCTTACCAAACATGGACACGTATATATTAATTTACATAAAAGTTTATTAGCATAGTGAAACAGATAATATAGAAATTTATTTAAATTTATAGTAATATGTTGGTTGTACTCGATAGGAACTTTACTAAAGGATTTCGTATACACATAGCATTTTCAATATGCATTGTGATACGTGTAGTTAAGCCCTCACCATCTAAATCTAATGTAGTGCAAACATAATTATCTAAATACTCTATTCGTGATTGTTTTAATCTAGAAATATATTATGCATTTTAATATGATCCCATAAGAGACAAATATCATCACCGATGTCGAGATCTTTAAGGTGACAGGTTAGGCCCCATCTGATATAATTCAGTATCTACCTTGATCATTATCAAGTTCAAAACAAGCAGAAAAAAAACACGGTGATAGTAAACAACCAAAAATATCATCAAACCTCCAGTTTCTGTGTGTTGTATTAAATATAATATCGACAAAATAACATATACAATTAATGGTTTTTGCTGTTCAATCGACTATTCAATAATAATTCTTATTCTTATTCTACTTGGAGTAGAATACCTAAATTGCCTTGTAACCGGCCTACGGTCAACGGGACTCTAAGAAATTTGAACTTAGGGCCTATTCAGTAGCACGTAAAAGTACATATTTTCATCAGCTAACCCTCCCCAAATTGAATTTTACGTTATTTTCTAAAGCACTGTCTGGTTAGTTAGTTTGCTTACCAGACGTTAAGCTTCCTGCATCTTGTATGAATTTTCTGTGTGGTGTGACTAAACCGTAAAGTTAAAAAAAAAAAATGTACGCCTATTTCAACCTCTTTGTCCTATTTCAACATTTTATGTTGGTCCATCGCATTGCTACTGCTAATTGCACATTTAATATTTCCCTTCATCATTATTAAATTCCAAATATTATCACTAATCCGCTCTTCTTCCTACCATAACTAATAAAACCTCGAATATTCTCATCAACTTCTCTCAATGCTCCAGCAAATGTATTCCAGTTTCGCTGATCGCTGTCATGTAAGTTTTAACTTAATTTGTCCAATAATTAAATAATTATAACTGACAACATTCGAACCCCTATAACTACGAACGTCAAACAGAGAATGTGGCCATTTTTTTTTTGCTAATTGTTATGTGATCTATTTGATTTTTGGTATGTCCGTCTTGTGGAAGCCAAGTTTCTTTGTGTATGCGAAAATATAGTACCAACCAATCGCAAGATTATAATTACTGCTAAAAGTTCTCCATTATTGTTAGTATCACCTATTCCATGTGTATACAGACTCTGAACCGATGTTGTCTCGAGCCAAACCTTGACCAACCTTAAGCCAGTATGTAAGTTGACTCTAATAATGCTCATTTTCATCAGACGATAATTGTTTTTTAGATGCCAAAATCTGTACTATTGTTACAAATTTAATTGTGATGTTTAGAATCTTGGTGTAATTATCCGATCTGATATCGGTTTCAAGTCAACAAAACTTAGCTTCTGTGATCCACATGACTCGGTTTTCCAGAAGATAAAATGGTTTCAGTAGAGGATATAGTATACTTTATCCGTTTTTTTTTTAATAAATCAACCCAAAAATTATAGAGTTTACCTATTTATTGTACCTATTTAATTATTGAGACCTGCACCAGTTACGTTGTTTCATGCATTGTTAGCCATAAGTCGTCATTCTGTTCTAATTCGATTGAACGCAATTTGTTAATGTTTCTCATTTATGGTTTCAAGAGTACGGGATGCAAATCCACAGCTGTCTAGGTTGGTGAAGTCAAAAGTTATTTCTTAATTATGCGGCTAGCATGTTATGATCTCACGCTTGCACCATTGAGACATTATACTATTTGTCATAGTTCAAACTGTTCCTGTGCTGATTTAAGTCTCATTCGATTTTTTTTTTTAAATTTCTACTTTTAACCTATTATCATTTCAGAAGATTTTGAATAATGATTGTAGTCTTATGTGTCGTATTCCACTATATGACAATATTGTTATTTTAAATGAACCGTTTATTGTTCTTCTTCTTCTTCTTCTTTCGTTAGGTCATGGACCTGTGTTTTTCTAGGACATTTTATTTTCAGTTAATTTT
>JANSTX010042817.1:0-12546 GCA_027564355.1 Penthetria funebris | reverse complement strand
TATTCATTCATTTTACTTTCTCGTCCTATCCATCACTTGCTTTTAACCAAATATAAACTACTTCCAATTTATTCATATCATTCCTTGATTTATGATCAAATAAAGTGCTTGAATTTCCATAATATAAATAAATATATTGGGTTAAAATGTGTTATAAAAAGATGCTTTCCATATAGATTTTATATAATAGGAAATGGCTTATATTATCTAGAAATAATGTATTTTACTAAAGCAATACATTTTTGAATTAAATAAATATGAATTGATAGTCATATATATTATCAATGTTTTTATAGTGTACGATTTGCTAAAATAAGAATGTTTGCATTTAATAAATTTAAAAAAAATCACTTTAAACTAAAAATAAGCATAATCTATCAATATGGTGACATAAGATAGCATAATATGTATATATATATTGTCAGTATTATGTCACAATGAAATTATAGATATCTCATACATGTCACTGGGTATCATACTAAAATGAAATGACTGTCGAATGGTAAAATCATCGCCATTGCCCAAATAAGGTGGTTTTTTTCAGTATTTAAATTTTTTAAAAATCTTAATGGATGCATATAACATCCTACATGTTTTTCTTCATCTACTTCATTGCATTATACCTTATTTACGGCTCTGACGAGTTCTTATCCAAAATTTTGTGTGATGTTTTTCTTACTTCTGATTTTGATCTGAACCTCGGTATTCCAACAATAAGTTTGCTTTTCATTATATAGAGAAACTGTGTTTGTTTTAATTCGATTTTTGCTTTACCAAGAATCGAAACTTGAGCAATCTTCACCATTCCCATTTGCACTGAATCCTGACATATCCTGTTGGTAACTCGTAGTCGAATAAATTTATAACGTCATACCCAGGACATATACATATTTTATTATATATAATATCTACATATTTTAATATATTAAATGTAACGAGGAAAACGGTTTTTACGGGTAAATAAATATGCTATAATAGTATATGGAAAAAAAATTATAAAAAAAAAATAAAATGGTAACCATTTCGTATATTTAATATCAGCTACACATAAAATCATAACATCAAAAGAATTTTTTTCGCCTCCTTGAATTTTCTTTATAAGGATAATTGCGTTAAGAGTTATAATTTAGACAGGAAAAGTTCATTTCTAATTCATGAAATTTTAAAAAGAATTTTATCCAATTTTGTGTGTTATGATATTTAAACGATATAAAGAGTCAGGTTTTGTGAATTTATTTAATAAGTGAATATGAAATGTTATAAGCTAAGAAAAAATTGTAATTTTTAGATTCTTTTATAGGCAGAATAAGTACAAAAATGTGCACTTAACATTTAAATGAATGAATTATAAATGACGGTATTTTTTTTCTCTGCAAATTATGTAAATCGTTCTTAAAAGAATATATACAGACAGTACATCATATAAGTGTGTATCAATATAGAGAAATAATATGCTATTCAGAATAAATAATTGTTGCTACTTCGTCTCAACTTTTATATATAGCCCATAAATATGCAACTCAGAACATTTGTCTGTATCATAGAAACAAATATACAATTTATTTGTTTTGCCCCCTATACCACTTAGCTCATTAACTATACACATTTTTTTCCCCCAGGTATAGCAATCATTTATCAATTTTTCATCACATTTTTCTTTACAGTCTCAAATTAAATAGGTACATAAATATGTACCCAATAGTTATAGATAGTCTTAAAACCTGGCAGATCGTCCACGAATCACATAAACATGCAACGAATTATATAGCTCACAATTCTTGTAAGCTATAAAATTCTGTCCAAATAGATGATCATGATCTGCGGTCTTATAAAGTATAAAATATTGCATACTGGGAATACTTGATTACGTAATTGATGCGCACAGTCTGCGGTATAAAGTAGGAATGTTTTTTTGTTGACAATCTTGTTCCTCCGTGTCTGATGATGTAAATGTTCTGACTCAAAATCATTGTTCGTTGATTTACTATGCGTCAGTATATAGTATACCAATCTCTACAGTTATATTATGTTGTAATTTATGCTATGAATTTATGAATTTTGGTTAGTAGCATCTTTATCATCATTTCAACATTTTCGCCCTAATTGCACTTAGGACGGAATTACGATCTTATTTTGTCGTTTCCAATATACATGTAACGTCAAATGTGAACGTAAATAATTATAATTGAAATTTACCGACTGGAAAATATAGGCTCAATTACATGGGCAGATTGATAATGACGGTTAAAATCTAAAATTTCAGGCTGATATGGCATTTTGTTATGATTTTGTTAACCATTGAAAGCAAACGGTTTTTGTTTTATTTTTTATAATATTCGTAGACTATTGAATAAATGAGCGATAAACGATCACATGTTAAAATTGCATGAAATGGATGATATGTTAAACATATCATATATGAACGTCTATGTAACATCTTACACGAACATTTGCATATGAAAAAAAAGCAAAAGATGGGTGCGGCATTTGCTTTAAAAAATCAATCAAAAACGCATTCGTAAAAACCACAGTTCTTCGCGATGTTGTTTGAACCTATTTCAAAACAATTTCTACATCGATTCATTACTGATGTTGACACATGTATGCAACAATATACACCGCCCAAAACAGACGAAGCCGTGGATAGAACCGGGTGGTAGCGCACCAAAGAAGGCAAAGACGACAATACCATATACGGCAGGAAAGATTATTTCACTGGAAAGAGGTTTGGATCAAACTAGATGTTCATCGTTGCGACAAAATAATATTTTGCAAACGAATCTTAATATTCCGAAGGGATTATAGAAGATGTGAATATTGTTGTAAAAACTTTATCGGGCTAAAATAAGTAAATAACATTGAAAAATAAATTGATTTCTGTTCAACAAAGTAATTCTTTATTTTATTTATACCTTTATTATAAAGCCGCCCTCTCGTATGATTATCTGATTATGCATTCCACTATTCCAGCAGATAAGTGCATAAATATCTGGCATATTTTGTTGTTACCAGTTGACAAAAACGACATTTAACACTAAACGCCATTACTGACGTATATCGTGATCGAGTTACCGATAACAATGTCTATGAAGGTAAAAATAGATTGATAACCTTCGATGATAATCGACCACGCCATTTGTCACTGCTAGAAGTATAGAGGTCTTTAATAAAAACGAACAAAAATACGTTTCACTTCTGGACTTTCGTTTATATGATAGATGGGTTGCTGCTGGAAAATTTAGAAACAAATTAAGTAAATTTTTAATTTACGAAGTATGATAGGGGGAGGGGGGGGGGAAAGGAACGGATGGTATCCGTTTGTATATTGTGTCCAATTAACGACGGACCAATTGATTTAAATGCGTACCAGACGGATCCAGATTCAAATTCAAATTCAAAAATGCTTTATTAAGTAATTTACAATTATATACAAAAAAAATACATTTGGGTTAATTAACAATTTATAGATGACAAACGCATTTTGCCCACAATGCTTACAGTGCATATAGTGAACTTTTTTTTTTTACTATTTATGGAGGGAATAAACTACATTGGGCAGGTGGAATTTGGATTATGATTTCTACTGGGAAAAGGGATTGGTAAAACCAGTATATAGTGATAGTAGGAATATGTGGTGGAGTGTTGGAGAGGGGAATGTAGGGTTGATAGAGTCATTTATAGGTCTTCGTAAATACATTCATGGTTTTGTTGCACGTTATAAACAAGTTGTGAATCAGTATTGGATCGTTGATGATATAGTGTTAATAAACCGTGATTATTATATAAACCATCAATGATACCCAGATAATAGAGGTACATTGGTTGTTTGATCTTATGGTTTATCGGTTCGCCGAATCTAATAGGCCGACTGCTACATCGCCTGAGAATGGCATTTTCGGACGCTCTTATTTTGGTCAAAAATCTCATCGCCTGTTTAACCAGCACTGTATCAATTCTTTCGATACCCGCAGCACGGTAAATTCTTCGGTTACTAATATGACTATATTCACCCCTAGGCCTTCTGGCACCTGTTAGGGAGGGATCCAGATGATCTTGTATTTTTTTTTTTTTTTATTTATGATTTAAATATGCTGATATGATATGGTTAAAATCGATATGTTTGAAATGAGTTAGGCATATGTAATGTTTACACAGTTTTTTGTGTTTTTTTTTTTTTTTTTTTTTTGTCGATTAGCTAAACAGCGTAGGGTTATGCACGTGTAAATATTATTTATATTAAAATCATTGATAAGATAAGGATGTTATATTTTATATCAATATAATATATAATTGGTAAATAATATTTCTTATTATAATAATCATTTCCTTGTAAATATTTATTTTGATTTTATTATTTTTTTTTAATCGAATTATTTTTATTATGGACAATGTGAATATGCATATTGCTGTTGTGCAGTTAATTATAAATTTTTACACTCTATTTTTAGAATTTCAGATGTATCTATGTATACGTTTTTATTTATATGCATATATAATGTATATAGATATTTAGATTTTATTATTCTCTTAATTTCTATTCATGTGTGAGTTGTATAATAATTCATTTTTCTCATGTATGGGGAAAGCGAGAAAAAAAAAACATATAAATTACAATAAAAATTATAATAAAATACGCGACAAATATAATAATAAAATAATAAATACAATCGCATACAAAATACACAGAAAGACCATCAATATAGAAATCACCACACTGTCTCAGATATCATTCAGCCACAGTTTTGTGTCTACAACGCTAGATTACGTACACGATTTTTTATTTTTGTTGATATTTTGAAAGAATTTTTATTTATTTTTTTTGTTACATTGCGGTAGTGTAGTTCTTGTCAATAAAATTATTATAAATTTTCCAGTTTTATCCAGTGATTTTTCATGTGAAAAGTGAAAATTCATTTCTAGTCAAAGTTTTAATATATAAGTCCAGTGATTCCTTAAGTTATTTATTAATATTTATTACGAATATTTGTCCAGAACGCCTCTCAAAATGTATGTATTGGTATTTTTGTATATGATAAATAGAGCACTTGTACTTTTTATTTGTTCTCACAATTAAAAATTAATATTATTACGATTTTTATAAAAGAAACAATTTCTAAATTATACTAACATCTGTTTATTTAATTTTTTTGAATTTTTTTTGTCCAATTTATTTTAATATTTATCTCAAACAATCAAACAATCAATCAATGTTTTGTACTGATGGTTGATTGATTTTTTTTTTTTTTTTTGTTTTTACATTCTAATAAGCTTCTCAAAACATGGTGCTATTTTTATCTTAAAAATTCTATTATTATCTCTTTATCATTTTTACATATGTATTTGTTTTAATATGTGTATTTATTTATATCCATTGAATTGAAATGTCAAAGATGAAATTTACCATATTAATTTAATACCATCAAGAGTTTTGATGTGTGCTGCTTTTTATTTTTTGTTGATGTATTTGGTGTTTGAATATTAATGTACAAAAATACAACGTCATAGTAGAGGAGATACAACAAAATGAATAAAAAATTAAAATTAAAAAAACATTACCAAACACACCAACTTGTTGATAATAAAAGAAAAATGTATATAAATAAACTTGACGTTTCATTTACTACAAATTACGCTCAGAAATTGGTTAAAAAATCAGGAAAAAATTATTATGTTTTCTTTTATAATATTTTCATATGTTTTAAAATTGAAATTAAAATGTCAAAGAGCAAATAATTCATTAATTCTGTTGTATCTGTTCTAAAAATAAATGTTTATATTATTTCTATTTTGCATATTACTTTTCCTTTTTTTTTTTTTTTAATTTTACCTCTGCAAGTATATGTTATTTGCTGTTTATCTATCAATTCTAGTATATCTGCTGCCAATAATATTTATTATTTAATTTCTTTAAATTGTTGGTCTCTTTTGCAGAATATATTTATTATTATATATTTGTCTATATATAAATGTACATTTATATTAATAATTAAATATGAAAAGAAAAAATGAAAAACAAACAAAAAAAAACCTGTTTTAATGAATAAAATATTAGTTTTAAAATAATCTATACATAAATATTTCTTAATACATAGAAATTAATTCATTAAAAAATTTATAAAAATCACATTTTTATCAATTTAATAGCTGTGAGCCTATAAAATGAGGCCATATGCACATAACAATTTATTTTGATTTTAAATAAAATGATTTTTCCACTTGTACTACGAGTATATATCGCATTCAATAATTATAAATCAAGGTAATATTGATTTTCATTGCTTGAGTACAAAATTGGGCGAAAATGCAGATGCACCACTACGCAATGAAATTCGAATTCTAAATAGATATAGGTATATTGTTATCAGCTCCACTAAAATATGACTTAATAAATGTATGACACTTGTTTTTTTCTTCCTTTGTTTCTTCTTGTTCCTCCTCTCTTTTGCCTTATTCCATATTCACGGTCGACGCAGTTCTGCATCTAAATTTGTTTCTATACATAATTTTCTGTCTTGTCTGTAGTTGCTCTATATTTCAGCATTTACATCACCAAAAGCGTGGTCGTCAACTTCTTTTAGAATATATTCTCATCTGATTTTTTAATCTGCTGATATTATGTTCAATAAAGTATAAGTCATCTTCCACTATAATTATCTAATCGATGACGTCACAAATAAATATTCAAACATGTGATTTTCAATTGGGTTAAAATTCAATTTTTTTTTTATGAAAGCGATAAACGTCATACAGTTGAGACAATACGAATATGTTTGTTGTTCATTTTGCGGAAAACTTGAATTGATTTCGGACCAATTTTTATGTTCTGATTCCATAGATACTACTTTATATGGATATTAATATTTAACAACAGCAGTTAAATAAGAGAGTCACGGTGATAATTAAACTTTCAATAAATAATATACCAAATAAAAATCAAAGCAGATAGGAAATTTGACTTCTTGAATTGATTTTATTTGCAAAGAAAAATAATCATAATTTAGTCATAATATTATACATTCGAGGTTTCAATTTATTCTCGATTAATTGACCAAATTGAACCAACATCTTTTATATTATCACTATTCCAATGTACACGTTTTGGATTTTGTAAGTTTAAAATAAATTTATTGAAGAAGATCGATCAAAGCTAATATGTATTCAGGACCCTATCTAAATACCATCAATTTATATATATATATATATAAAACTAGTATGATGTATGATCGTATATGTAATGTGATGTTTATAAACTGAGTTTGCATTATGGAAAAAAACCATATATACGAGTACGTATATAATATTCATTCATCCACATGTTGATCATTTTAGAATCGAAAATTACATATTTATAAATTTTTTGGTATGACTGATAATAACCTTTTTCGTTGACAACCTTGAACAAAATTTAGGGTTATCAATAGATTTGTATGTTATACTTGTACCTTTGTTTTACCAGTTATTTGTATATATGAATTTTATGGAACTTTAAATTATCTCCGATTTAATAAAGGTACCTCATTTTTGTAGATTGGTGCGGTGGTGTTTAATATGAAATCTTTTCTTTCAATGAATGCTTCTCATACCAATTAAACGGCGCTACTGCAATGGAAACACGTGTTTTTTCTTGCCATATAAAGAATGACTACAATAGCTATTACGAGTATGTTAATGTGTAAAAGAATAATTTATTCATAAAGAAAAAATCTGTTAACTATGTATGTATTTTTTTTTTTTATTTGTTAATAAAGTGGATTCAGTTTTTTTTAAATATTTTATTCTGTATCATTACAAGTATGATAATAATATAATTTTCAATTGATTTTATGTTGTATGTTGTACATTAAACAAAAATAGAATTTTAAAATTATAAGATGATATGATGATGTAGAACAATAACATATCATTGCTTATACTACTGAATGATAAATAATTTTGGAGATCCATCTTCATTATTAATTTCGATATTTCATTATAAAGTGTACAAACAAATGAATATATTTTATTGCAGAATGTGGTATGGACACTGTACTTAATATTGACTCAATTGTGTGTGATATGAATTGAATTTCACCTACATTGATCATCATTATAATACTATTTCTGTACGATTATATATGTACATCAATTACAATAGACAAATTGTTCTCTTATAATTTGAAAGATCTTATTATTAAAATGACGACAATTTGATCATTACACAACAAAAATCATGAAATAGGTCAAAATGATTAAGACCTTATTGTTGTTGGTGACGAATAGAGTGACCGCCATGGTTCATCGGGATTACTCAACCAATCTTTACCTCCACACGGTGTCACCGGTAACTCGATCACAGTATATGTAAGTAATGGCGTATGATCGAGGCAAAAAACACAGTGTTAATGTCGTGTTTGTCGACAGATTTAAAAAACAACTCATCAACAAACTAGGTAGCTGGTAATGTATATACAACTACTGAAATAATTGCAGAGACGTCGAGACGTAAACTTTCAGATGATGATGCAACATTGTGCAACTAACATGTGTGAGAAATGTAATGAAATGCATATTAAAATTAAATCAAGAATACCTTCTGTGTGACGTATCGATCTAGCACTGATCAATTTAGCACTGATAAATATTACTCTAGACATGTTACTATTGTAACAACTTAATTTCCTCTAACATCTCTCATAATTGATCAATCCAATTAAATCCTTTGACGCTTGAAGGAATTACTCTCTTAAATGTTTAATTACTTTTTTGAAATTGGCACTCATCTATTATTTAACATTATCCAAGTTTAATTAATGTATTTTCTTGATAATATTTAATTGTGTTCGTATTTATTTACGTATTTTATGGCACGTTTTTTTAATTATATTAATTTAATTACATTTAAGTTTAACTAGAACTATACACACTAAGGTTATAGTAATTATCTATCTATATTTTTGCATGTTCTCGTTCTTACACAATATCGACTTATTTGAAGTTTTTTATGTTTCTATTTTTTATTTTTTTTTTTATACATTTTGTATATAAAAACGTTTAATGCATGAGTAATTTAAAAATAATTATAAAAAAAAGTATAGTTTTGTTTGTCGTAAAATTTTCTCTGTCGTATATAACATTTTTCAACTGCCAAATTGACATTTACGTTTCTAGTACGAATCTTGATTTTATTTAGCAAGGCAGGTCGTTTTGGTTGACAGATCTGATCGTATAAGAGAAATGATGTTATGCGGTGTGTTATCGAAGGTAACCTCTTATTGATCTATGCGATTTTTCTAAACTATTATATTTCGATTACATTAACGTATATCTACAATACCTATACTATATATCACTCCACTGACCTTACAAACTTCACATTTTCATATTACAGTATATTCCTCTGCGTCAGCAATTCTATAGACATATTTGTATTACACTGAATACACTTAATACAATAGGCAATGAGCTTCATTCTATTAATTGACTGAATAAAAATTAGTTTTATTTCATTCGCATAAAACTAATATATAATACTCATTCAATTTACCAAAAACTCAGTCAGAATTTCAAACACATTGAATTATGTATAAAATTTATTCGTAGCTCGGATTGATCCTCAAACGACAAAAGAATAATAATATTCTCATCTATAGTCATTCTGCGTTTCTGATACTTAACTCATAGTACTAGATTGTCATAATCGTCTATATCGACTGTCAGTGGGAATTGATTTTCTTTGATATGGATTCACGAGCATTTAGAATACCAAAATAAAGGAAGAATCTGAGAAATCTGCCGGTTTTTGTCATTGCGAAAAATACGATAATATATACCATAAAAGAGGAAAATTTGGACATACCTATATTGATACAATGTGCGGATAGTGCGAAAAAGACGAAGTAACGCCGAAGCACTGTGTGTTTAAATACAAAGTATTCTCGAGAATAAGAATGAAGAAATTTGACAATATATTCTCAGATCGAGATCATATTTGTGACATGTCATTCCGCGAAATACTGATAGTCTTCAGGTAAATTAATGATTCGAAAAATTGAATAGAGGTGGAGAATAGTATACAATAACTTTGGTCCCACCACTAACCAAAATGGAGATGGTAGTATCGACAGTTTTAAAAATGTATTGCAAAACACCTGCGAATGCACGTATGTATTTAAAAAAAGTACAAATATTTTATCAAGGATAAAAGCCTATATTGTTCGTGGTCACTTTATTTTATACTTATTTGGATTATTATTGTTATAAAATTGTCCTCGCGTACGTTTATACTTTAGACTATTCGTATTCATAATTATTATTTACTAAAGAATTGTACACTGATTGGAACTATGATATTTATATTATTTGTGACAAGCATTTTGAGTTGCACAAATACAATAAAATTATATATGCATTATTGTTTTAGATAATAATAATTATTTATAGTATAGAAAATAAAATAAAATTTATAAATTTCTGCACAAAATTATAAATCTAACCGGATCATATAATATATAAATATGTACTATAAGTGATAATTATTACTGCATCGCATAATAATTATTTTATTTGTAACCTTCATTGTAATATTTACTTGAAATAAAAACGATACATTATTTTATAATATTTTTTTTTTTATTAAATTATAAAGAGTGCATTAATTATGCAATTATATTTTAATTTATTCATATATGAAAAGTTTTATATATACTTTATCAGCTCTTTTGTTTTTTGCGACAAAAAACTTGGCTAACAAAAATGCATAATTTATTTGTCAATTAATATGGTTTTCTTTTCCACACATTTAATTAATTGTATTTTGTAATATTATACATTTAAATGTTAGTTATTTTTATGTATTCGAATTATCCTATATATTATGGTGAATTTATTGTTTTAGTCCAGCTGTGCCTGCATATTAATTTGACGTAATCTACATGGTTTTATTATTCTAAATTTAAAATAAAATCGCAGTTTTATTACGCGTTCCTCATAACTTTATTTTCTATACTATCGGTTTTTTGCATATCCCATTAAAATATTGTTAAAAATAAAACCACATTATTAAGCACTGTATGCATATAATAAAATTAGATATACAGAAATTAAATTAATGATAATCTTATGTGTATACTAAAAAGATTTATCGTCTTTTAATTTATCGTTTTGAATATTATATAAACAAAATATTTAATAAAACATTTACATGGGTAATCAATTGCATGTTAAGTGTTAATTATAATAAGTTTTATAAATATTTAAAATAATTAATAACACTTGTTCAATATGGAAAATTTTCATAAATATATGGTGTTGAGGAATGTATGTAGATAGAAAATGATCAAAATGGGCAATTTGTTTGTAGAAATGTATAATTGGTTAGTAAAAATGAAATGAAAAAAATACTGATGGGGTGACATAGGTCATTAAGGAACCATAAATTCCGAAATCTATTGTCGGCACTAACCTAAACCTTTATCAATTTAATGACTCATTAATTTAAGTGTAACTGAATATTTCACACCAATTGCGATACATTAGTATTAATTTTCTTTATTCGTGCCTCAAAGCCAATAACAGATTTCATAGAACTTCTTAAGTTATTTCAATTGATACCTGAATTTGTTATACGACGAAATTTTTGACCTTCCAAGTCCTACAACATTTTCACCGATAAATAATTTGTTTTGAAAATATACATTATTTTAGATTTCTTGAAAATTGTATCATCTGCCCAGTATTACGCACACCTATATACCTTGTGTTTTGTACGTAAAATTAACGTACTATCGACAAATAACACTGCCAA
Organism: Penthetria funebris; assembly: GCA_027564355.1. Taxonomy (NCBI): domain Eukaryota; kingdom Metazoa; phylum Arthropoda; class Insecta; order Diptera; family Pleciidae; genus Penthetria; species Penthetria funebris. The sequence goes on along the minus strand of JANSTX010042817.1, from coordinate 764 downwards.
TTCAAAATTTATTTCTGAAATATTTTATGACCTCTATACATAATTTTGCTACTTTGCCGATTTACTTAAAAGAAATTAATCTGCAAATAAACCTCTAGATTATATTTCGCATATCTACTCACTTTCACCCGATTGAGTTAAGTTAATCAACATTTATCGCATCAGCATAAACTAAATCTTCTTTTGAATTAGCTGTACTTTACCTGTTGCCCTCCATACCGTTGAATGTTCACCTTCGTCATAATTCAACCGCAAAATGGAGATAAATACATTACCAATTGTTGATTCAAGATTCTTCACTGTGAGTGCATTTCTATTTACGAATTATATTCATCAGTTTAAAGAAACTGTACTTAATTATACTCACACTTTAAGTAGGAATATATATTCATATAATCGTTGATCTCGATTTCATGTCAGGATTTGACATATTCATGTGTTGTACTACTAGTTACTAGCTGTTAGTCGGCCACTACATTCGTCACCTTTGTTAGAACATGTTCGATAATAAAAGAGAACGTATATACATATGTCGACATAGAACTAAATTGTCAGTTATTGCTTTATATAATTCAAATATATTTCCTGCTTATTTTTTTTCATGACGGCATTTTTCAAGAACCAAATATGAAAGGACAAGTAATCACATATATAATTTTATCGACATATTTCATATATTTATAGTATTTAACATATTTATGTAATGAATTAAAAGTATATTGTATACATCATGTCTTGAATTTATTATAAATGCACCTAAGTAT
>JANSTX010042806.1:0-12547 GCA_027564355.1 Penthetria funebris | reverse complement strand
TGTATATATATATAATATATGTATATTGCATAAATCGATTTGAAAGAGAGGTTGAATGGGTTTTGAATACGCAATTTTTTATATAAACCATCTCCTCGCTATATATATATATAATACGAGTAAATACACCAGGTAGATAAATATCCTATACAGACAAGGTTTTTAGAACCCAGAATATTTATATTAAAGTATCATGTTGAAATCTATATGGCTTCAGAATTTATGGTTTTGGATTTGGAAAACAGGATGAACAAGATGAAAAAACAATCATTGGATTTAATGAAAAGCAAAAAAATAAGAAAAAAAAAGAAAGGAAGAAAAAATGAAGGATTAAAGAAAAAGAAAAAAGAAAAAAAAAGAAAAAAAAAAAAATATGGAATTAAAAAAAAAAAAAAAAAAAAAAAAAAAAAAATAAATAAATATAAAAGTTTTCTATAGATTATGCGGTTAAAGGAAGCATCAATAGATATTATGTTATCCGGAGGTGTATTATAGCATATGCATATTTAGTTTATGTATATTTTCTCATATGGTTATAAATAAATAAGCATTTACCCATCACCAATATCGTTCTAAAACCTTTTCATAATATATGATTAATACAAAATTCTTGAAAACTTCCATCAATGCAATAGTATGGTTTCAAATTTGAATAGTTCATATGGGTACAATTTCACTATTGAACACTTTCCAAAAAACCTTGGACCTTGACGGGATAATAAATTTAGATTAATTCGTTTATCACAATACACCATAAACATTTTTGTTTAAAGATCAGTTATAAGTTTTTTCTTGAATAAATAGAAATAAATAGAATAGAAGATTCGTCACATATGGAAGAAGTTGATTAAAGAAAAAATAATTGATGGTGTATATTTCCTATTCTTACATAATTTAAATATGTGATGGTTCCATAATTTTTTTCACTCATTTAACCACGTTGTAGTGGTCATCATTTTTTTTACTTACGAAACTATTTGAATGAACATAAATTATGTAGGAAAAATGATACTTATGTATCTTCTCTTGTCCAATAATAATGACACAGGGAACTCAATTGAAGAAGTGACAATTCATTAATTAAAAATATTTTTGATAGTCTAGGACTGAAATCAAAACCTTTAGTTCCTATATATTTTTGCACTTATATTTTAAACAACAGTATTTTGATTTATGCTTATTTACTGTCGAGATTTTTACAATAAATTCGACAATTAAATTCGATAAATTCTTATGGTGAATCCTTAAAAAAAAAAAAACAAAATCTATTGGAATTTTTGTACATAATTTTTGAGTATTAAATTTCAGGTTTTCATTGCTTACATTGATTTGTGTTATTTGGATATACTTCAGCTATATTTGCTTGTCTTACACAACTGAATGTGATCAGCAATGCTTATGAGAAAAATCTTCATTAATCATTGATTTTTGTTAAGAATTAATAATTTTTCAGTATGATGTATCTATTAATTGATTTTTGTGAAAATTCGTTTGTGTCAACAAAAAATTATCATAAAATATGCACATTTCTGTTGACTTCCTTTTTGCGTAGAATTGTTTTTTGTAACTATTCGATGCCATGAACTTTAACTTTAAAAGTGTATATGTGTCTTTAAAAATAAGAAAAAAAAAAAAAATTATAAAAATTTTTATGTGTATACACAAAAATTCCACCTGCCTTCCTATATTTTGTTAACCTTTCTCATTTATTTATTTCTTTTTTAATATCCTTGAAAACCTCCACAAAATATAGCATATGTTCCATATTTATTTATTCTACTTCTGTAATGTTTATATATACATAGTTCTTTATGTCCATAAAGGGACATTGGTTTTATAATTAGTGTATGATAATTTAATTATATAAACTGTGATAGAAATACTAAATTTTTTTTTTCCCCTCAATCAGGCATAATTAAGAAAAATCGATGTTATACAAAATTGCATCATTTTTAATATTTGTATATTAATTTGCTCTATAGATATCTATCTATAAGACAAAAAAAACAAAGAAGTGTTTTGCTGTTTAGTTCAAGTTACGTACATGTGATAGATTTGGGAAAAGGCAAAAAAAATAATAAAGAAAAAAAAAGAAAAAACTGGTTAGCCTCAACATTTACAATATTTTCAACCGCACATTTAAATTAAATTATGCATATTTTATTTACCAATTTGTTTGTTTTTTTTTTTCTTTTGTGGCTGTACATTTCCATAAGATGTAATATTTATAATTATTTTCTTATATTTTATTTCTGGAGTTGAACTTTTGATATTACCAGTTTATTGATTAGATGCTGTATTATGTGTACCTGTTTTAAAAAAAAAAAAATTAAATAATTAAATATTGCATTTTAAAATTTAAATAACTATTTGTTATATATATGCTCATGTATTGATTGAATATATATAAATATATTTTTAATAAATTTACTAATTTATAATATTACAAATATTGACTCAAAGATTTCATGATGATGTTAAAACATTTTTAATAACACGTTACGTCTTCAACAAAAATTTTTTAGCTTGTGGGTGTCTTTTTGAAAGAAAATTTATTTAAAACTAATAAAGAAAAGGCCACAAGATTATATAGAGTTTAGTTTTTTTTTTCTTTAACTATCTTCTATCCAATATAAAAGGTACTTTACGAAGATGAATAGATAATTTGAACTTTTGTCAATAGATCAATTGTTACTTAAAGGTTAGAGTTCATTCATGAATAGTTTAATTTAAAGTATTGATTTTGTGTGTGGGTGCTTTAACTAAACTAAGTGTGTGTGTGTGAGACTGTGAATATATAAAATTCGTCTTTTCGTTATCTTATATTATAGATGAGTAACTATGAGTGTTTGCTGAATTATTTCCATGCCATTTTTTAGTCAATAGAAAATTTCACTTTTTTCGCAATTCAAAATAATTTCAAATATTATTCTAATAAATTACCTTAATGTTTACGTAAAAATAATATATTTATTGTTAACAGAATGTTTTCAAATTTCTTTTAAGACATGTCAAGGTGTTTTACTTTGAATTTCTAAAAGACTATTATGTAACCTACTTTTTTTTTTTATTTTATGTTTTAAATAAAAGGTTTTATTTATATTCTTTTGTAGTATAAAAATAAATAATTGTTTAGATTAATTTCAGATCATTGGTTCTTTTAAATCATTTTTAATACTATGCTGTTGTATGTAGTGGGTAAAGTGATCACATGATTTCAGACAAGTGATCATAGTAAAACAGACGGTATTATGCATTTCCAATAATTTCTTCCTGGTATCTATCTATGTATTGTTTGATTCATATTAAGGTTAGGAAAATCTGGTCAAATATAGTATAAGATTCTCACCTTATAAGTCAATTGTAATACATTATTTATTATACATTTGATTGCAAAATATAATAAATTTCGAGACTTCCGTAACATTTTTCAAATACAATTACCACACTTCATTCTAATTACTTAGTAATTTCTTTATATGCTGTACAATACATATGTTTTAGACTTTAATAAAAACACGTAGTAGTTTTCAAATTTGTAAACCATTGGTTTTGATTTTAGACACGCGACATGTATGTACGTCTTAAAGATTGATTAATTTTGGCATTCTGAGTAAATAATAGAATGCAAACTTTTGAAAAACTAGTTAAATTATTAGATTATTATGGATAGTTGTGTTTAATTAACAAATAAAAAACAAAAAAACAAAAAAAAAAAACCATTTTCAAAGATTTGGACAGATATTTTAGGTCGCAGTCTAATAATATAAAATTTTTGTTGACTATATTTTGCTCAAAAGTAGAATATAGATTCAATATTGAACATTCAGATTTGAATAAAACGGCGGTTTAATTATTAATGTATTTTTACATACCCCGATACACCGATCACATGAAAATTGATATATATTGTGGTGTGACAGACAAATATTAGTTGAGTAATATTGATGTTATTCGATTACCCCGCATTTGTCACCAATATGCATTTGAAACACTGTACATTTTTCTTAAAAGAGTATATGATAAATTTATGTGTAAGAAAACTAGTTATCATCGTTAATGTCAATTTGATTATTGAATATCAGTTCATGTATTGTGTAAATAATTATGGAATATATGGTAGTTTATCATGAGTTCACTATAAAATTTATTCTAGATAAAATTCATTAGTTAGTCGATATGTTTTACTTGAAATGTCCATTTTTTTTATAACCTATTACATCTAAGTAAGATGTTCTTCTTATCTACAAGCAAAAATTATTTAATTTCATTCAATTTCGAACTATTTAAAATATGTGGAATTACCTAATGACCTGTTATAGTTCAGTACAGTTTTGTTGAGTATTGTCAATATCACAAGAAAATACAAGAGATTGTATTTCCTTGTGACATGATCAAATATTCGTTTTTAATTATAACTTCATTTATATACCATATTCATACAACCAGTCTCTCTATACCAGTTTCCATGGGGTAGAACTGTTTGTAAACATGTAAAATGTTGATGTGCAACGATGATACTGAGAGTATAGTTCGTTCCAAATGTACAGTGAAACAGGGAATAGGATATGTTTGTACCTGATCAATTATTATATTGATGAAACCACGATTTTAAAAAATTTATTACTGCAAAAGATGTTATTCATCAATTCTTAAGGAAAATTACCATATGTATTAGACAAAAAAAAATGTTCCTTAATATATCTTAAAAATTACTTTGCAAGTAGAACTACTGGGTACGCAATTATAGCTCAGTATCGTAAATTATATTTCTGCCTTACATCATCTATTAGGTATATATATTTAGAAATTAAAGAACCCACCAGTTACATGTATGCCAGCCCAGTATTAACCCAATTGCAATACACAACTCTGATAATCTATCCTTTCCTTTAATCGGTCCTAGATTTTTTATATATTTTATAGTCGATTGTTGATAATTTTGATTTGGATAAGACCAATTTGTTTAAAATTATTAATTTAACACAATAAATGTATACATTTTAAGAATGTTGAAATATTGAGCTAGCAAACAAAACAAACATTGCATTAAGATTTTTATTTTTATTATTTTTTTCTTCTATTTTTATTTCATTTTAACCTAAGCCTCGTGGCCTATATAGTTATTATTTTTTTTAAATGGAAAATTCACTATTTGAAAATATATATATTTAGTGAATTATTATTTTTATTTTTATTGCATAATTTTTATTTTTATTATTACATTTTTTAATCTTCAATTTGACAATTTAATTTGAACCACAAATTCAGTTCAGTGTTGAAGGGATTTTTTTAAAAAATAATATTCACAATAGTATTTTTCCTTTCGTGTCGAAATTGAATCATTCTCGATTGTGGTCATCGGCTGTTATTAGAAGAAAAAGTTTTGTCATGGATGCAAGCGTTTTTTTCATGGTATTTGTTTTTCATAATTTTAATATAATTAAAATGTGTAAATTATTTAATTTTATTTTAAATTTAAATTCTAAATTGTTTAAAGTAAAAAAGTGATTTTGTTTTTGTTAGTTTTCTTGTAAATTCGTGTGTATAATTTGCTATTCGTGGGTGGCGACGCCATGTCGCCATATCAAAACCAAACAAGTTGATGCATGGTTGTTATTGTATGTTGTACTACATATTTTCGATTCAATAATTAAGGCATAAAAAATAATCAGGTATTTTAATTGATATTTTGTTAATATTAATTATTAATTAATTTCATATATATGATTAATATAACTAGTTGAAATTATTTGTTATTTGTTTGGTGTTTTTTTTTTATTTAACTTTTTTGTGATTTGTATTTTGTGTGCAGTTGACGGCCATTTTTTTTTTTAATATGAAAATGGAAAAATTGTTTTTTTTTTTCCAAAATTTTAAATTAAATTTGGTAATTATACATTGTATTAAAATAAACCTGAGTATATTAACTAATAATTTCGAGCATTTGTTATTTTGCAAATTAAGGTGATTCTATTAAGTCTTAATTACTTCTGATAAGATTTTCATAAAATTTCGGCTTTTGTGCAATTTGATCGATAAAAAGTTAACTGTTTCTGGTGGCTCTCACGATAGTTTGTGATGTTATTATTATTATTTTGCTATTCAATGCTTAGGTGCTTTTTGTTTTAATAACCATTTGACTGCAAAATGTATTAAAAAATTGTTATTAAAATGCTTATAAGAATCAATGTTGAAATTCTTGTATGAAGATTAGAAATGATTTATTGTTAGAAATTTTTGTTTGTTCATAAAAATTGTAGGCTTATGCCAGGTTTTCATATAAACTGAATTTCAGCTACTACGTGTACGCATACATAGATAATATCAGCTGCAACTTTTGAATTGTGATTTCAAAATAAGTTGAATTTTTTGGGATGAATTTATATCGTTTAGTTCTGTTGTACGTACTACAGAAAATTATTCTGGTGTTTCTTGTATCATATATGCTTTATCTTTGTACACAAATTATTCGCTTGTACATGAAATTCAGTGGTGTCTTTAAAATTAAATTTACTTTCAAATTTGATTTTTTATAGGTACAACTTTTATTGAGTACTAATTGCTAATGCCTAACAACGGTGTAGAAGTTAATGTTAACATGATATACAAGAAAACACCAATGATACATTCACTTTATTAATTTGAAATTGACAAAAAATTTTTATGTTCGAGGTGTATTTTCTGTTGATTTTCTGTATTCATTGGTATCACATAATATTGTATTTCAATTCTATATTAACCATAATGGGTTTTCTATTGGAACAATAGTTTATCACTGAGATGTTTTACTTCAAGTAACAACTAAACTAAGTAGTACCTAAATTAACGAACACTTTATGTGGACATCATATCGTCATCTTAACACCGTTTACCACATCGGTGCATAGATCACCACTACGACATAAATTTTCCCTTTTCTAATATGAATTTATATAATTAAATGTGTGAACTTCTACCTAATTTGTTGACATACACGACATTAACATCATATTAATGACAGAGTTACCCGACGCACCGCGAGAGTTGAGTAAACTGAATGATAAGACGCGACCATTCCTTTCGTCACTATTTAACATATACTATATTTTATATTAATTATAATAAAACAATTATTAATTATTTAATGCTTTTTTTTTCGTACAAAAATTATTTTAAATTCAATATTCTTCTTTATCTTCATACAAAAACCATGTTTTCCTAATATGTTCACGAATATTTGTCTTCTTTCGATCTTCCCAATTATTTAATAAATTTTTTACATTTTCCAAAACATCTGTGTACGCAAAACGATCCAATTCATTACCTTCACGTAATTCAATTTTTGTTTTAAAATCATATGCTGGATAATAATCGTGTAATCGTAAAAAATGATCAAAATAAAATGGTATACAATTTTGTTGTAATAATTTTATGGACACTAAATTATTTGTTGGTACTAAAAAATGTTGTTCATTCCCGATTACAGAAGAATCATCTGATGTGAATAATTTTTCATCAATAAAGGCTTTCATAAATAATGTTCTATTATCATCTTCTAATTGAAGTGGTTGTTGTATATTTCGTTTAATAATTGGTAAATATGTACTTGAATGTTTTTCATTTTTATCAATAGTTTTTTTAAATTTATTTGATTTTGTTGTTAAACTTTTGGCTAATTTTTCAATAGCATTTTTATTTCGTATTTCAATGTCAAATGTACGTTTTGCCTGTCTTTCAATAAATAATTGATTTTGTCGACATGTCTGTTCAATTTTTTTCAATTTTATAATTGGTATTTTATCTAATTTTTCAAAAATATCGGTTATTAATTTAACAATAATTTTTAATTTATTTATTGAATTTATCTCATTTTGTCCATTGGTAATAATTTTTTTATCATCATTTACATCATTACTATTATTATTATTATGTTCTTTGAAATCATCGTTATTTTGTTTAATAATATTTGAAAATATTACATCACAAAGTGATGTTAATTTTATAAATAATTTATTCGAAATTATATTTACCAATGATTTACTTAATAAATTGTTACCCAATTCATGTATTTCCTTACAACGTTTTTCAATGGTATATTTTTTTATCAGACGTACTTCATCTGATTGTGTTGTTTTGAAAATATATTGTTTTGACCATTTTTTAAATTTTAAATAATCATATTCAACATTAAGTAAAACCCATATGGAAAAATGTAATTCTAAAAGACACATAAATGATCTTGTTTTTAAATTAATAATTCCCAATAGAAATGATGTAACATCTGGAAAAATTGTTTCAATTTCTGAATTTTTATTATTAAAAAATTTATTAAAATAATTTCGTATTTCCCAAACATTATTATTATCAATGTTTGATGTTTGTGAATTATTTTCAGTTGCATTTATTGTAGCCGCATTTGAATCGACAACACTACTTACATGTTCACGATTCATAACATTTTCTCGGGATTTCCATTTTTGTTCTTTTAATTGTTTCTGAAATTGTTGCAGATAAATTGAACGTTTTAATATTAAATCCGTATAAATAATATTTGATTCTAATTGAATTAATTTATCTTTTAAATTTTTATATTCATCAATTAGAGTATCCGTTTTTTCATAATATGATTTAACATTTTGTAATTTACGCATATAATTTCGATAGTAATTTTCTTGACATTGACTAAACACTGAATTACATTGTTCATTAAATTGTCTAGTTTTCACCATTAAATATTGTTCTTGTTTATAAATTAGATTTTTCTCAATGATATATTCTTGAATATATTGAGCTTGAAAATATTTTCGCATTGAATTATTAAATTGTTGAATAACAGTTCGACGCTTAAATTTCATCACTTTTGGTCCATGACGAATCTCATGTTGATAGTATTTGTCATAGTCCAATGCAAATTTTTCTGGATATTTTTTTTGTTTATTATTTTCACTGATGGCGATATATTTTGTTAGTTTTTCATCGGAACACATTGCAGATTCTTTTACATCTGTCATATAGTTTGTATTATCATAGAAATAATTCATTGATTTTGATTGTTTTTTATGTATTAATTTTTGTTCAACTAATGGTATTTTTTGACGATTTTTAAGTGTATCGAATGAATTTTGTTCATTATTATATTGATTGATCCTCTCAAATGGTATATAAGATTTTGTTAATAATATATTTGGTATTGTTGCATGACATTTTTCTTTACCTATATATTTGTTCATAATTTGTTGTATGTCTTCATTTAATTGTTTAAATGAAGTGTTAAGCTTTTCGCTTTCGACAGTATTTGAATATATTTGTTTGGACATTAAATTATGATCAAAATCGATATGTTCCAAAATATTGTCTACGCTATTGAAATTATTCTGTTTTTTATCCATGATTATTGGTAGTAATTTTTAAAACGGTTAATAAATTTATTTAATTTTTAATTATATTATTGGATATATAAATTGCATATAAGAAAATCAATGTTTTATTGAATTTTTTTTTTTTATGAAGTATCAAATAGTTTACTTGGATGACGAATTTACAAAATAGAAGTATAATTATAAAATATATTAACCAATAGCCAATGCTCCATTTTTTGTAATAGAAATAAAAATACCACCGATGTTAATTTTTAAACGAATCATTCGTCTTATTATATTTTTTTTTGCCAATAATCCTTCATATTTATTTTAAAATACTTGACATTTCGACTTTTGAATTTTGTAAAAAAAAAAAAAAAGCATATGGCTGGTACATCTATCATTATCACATATGTGAATAAATATTTTCTTTTCTAAGAATTTTAATTTAACTGACAAGTTGGCAAAATATTACTAAATTAATAATGTAAAATAACATCACTTAACAGCAAACTTTACCAATTGCGTAATCTTGGTTATTACAACAGAACTTTGAAGGAAAAAAACAAACCAAACTATAAACTTTACTGCAAATTCATGTATGTATATTCACTGTTATTGTTGAACTCGTAATCGTAATTGTTAATCTAAAAATTTCAATAAGTTATGGTTATTGAAAATCATTAAAGTAATAGACTAGAAAAAATTATGAAATTTCAATCAACTATAAATCGATTTGGTCAATACTAGAGTCAATCTATTTAATGAGAACTATTATATTCGGCTGTGTATTATTATTGATCCATTTATAACTATTAATTCATATAATAATTTATCCATTTATAACTATTAATTCATATAATAATTTATAATGAAATTCAAAAGTTTTTTTGTTGTTTTTTAAAAGTTTGGCAATGCTTGACAGAAAAATTACGTTTATTTGAGTATTATACGAGTAGATATACAAATTTTCAGATCATTGGGCAATAAATGTTTTTAATACATTTTAAACAATGACTATTAGTTTTGTTGTGTTCTTTTACACGTCTATCTAGATATATGCTATGTGTTGAAATATAGGTATGGATATTTTTTTTATTAATATACATTAGATATTAACTTTAATTTGCTAAAAGATAATTTCAAGTACCTAACTATGCAATAAATTTCTTTTATTTCATGGTGGCTATATTTTGTAGCAATAATTGTATTAATATCGAATAGATAAGATGGACATTGTTCAATTATTTGCCATAGACATCCAAAGAAATACACTGTTCTTTGTATTGAATGTTTTGAATCATTTATATAAATATATACTGTCTTAAATTCATTTGTACAGTTCATTGTACACACGTCTATTGAATTGAATAAGTCAAATGACAAAACTATCATTTAGAACGAGATTTAGAATATACGCGTTAGAATTTCGTAGTTTTTTCTTACTTAGCAAAAAACCAAAACTAGAAAAACAAGATTGTTTTTTATTTTCGTTCGTCATACGAATAAAAGTTAATTTTCTTTTTATAATATATAATTTTTTATTTTTAAATAAATTAAATTAACTAACCCTACAGCGTTCTTTGTATTAAATAACATGTATGCACATACTTATCTCATAAAAATATGTAATATATTAAAAAGTACATAATAACTTATCAGTTTAAAATTCAAATATGCGGGAAGTTATCTAGAAAATAATGAATAAATAAAATTCACCTCATTTTAATTATCAAATCGTTATGTACTTTTTTTTATTTATAATTTTAATTTCTTTTCCTGCAATAACGGACTTATTTGAGAAATTACGCGGCTATTTCCGGTTTAAATTTCAACAGATGACTACTTGTTCACTTATTAGATATAAATTGAAAATATTTGTGTATAAAATTTCAAAATTGCAACAAAATTTTTAAGATTCAATTTTTTTTATTATTATTCAATATCACAAACATTTAGCTCCTGTACAATTGAATTAGATATTGTTACTTTGTATATGCCACTAACGTGCAGTGGAATAGATACATTTTATGAAACAATGCATGTTTTGCGATTAGTTTAACCATAATTATTAATGTGTAACCAGATCTGTTTTTTGCTAGAAGTAGAATGCAAATCACTTCAATTCTGATTAAATTTAATTGTTAAAAATCTAGAGAATAATTTTTGACCTTAATGGGATTTGATAAAGATCAACACTCTACACTATCACTTATTATATACACTATTAAAAAATATATAGTTGTTTTTTTTTTTTGCATTTTGAGTGTATCTATATAATTTAATGATCTTACATCACATAGTACACGAACATTTTAATAGAACGAATATATCACCTATTTTTTCGAATATTCAGCTGATATATATTAAGGTAGATTTTTATACTAGTCCAAGTTGCAAGTCTCATCAAATTCGTCATCGACAGCCAATCAGAATTAAAGTTACTAGTCTTTAATGAACTGTTATAAATTACTGCAGCCATCTCAAAAGATAAACATAAAGTTGAAATTCCATACGCGTCTCAAGTTGCAAGTCAACACTTAGAAAACTGTTATATTAGCCGAGTATGATTGCCATTTATGACTTCATTTGCGACTGTCAAAATATCAACATTTTTATAACCTTAGAATTTTCTTTCTTTATATTAAAATTATATTATTATTATTATATTTTATATTAAAATAATAAAAGATTAACCTTTTTGTTAATATAATTTATAACTAAAAAACAAAAAAAATGATTATTTATTAAACAATTTACTGTGACAATTTTTGTACACAATAATGAAAACTGGTTCACATCTTTACTAAACTGTCGATGTTAAGCAGGCATTTGATATGAACAATATTGTGTGTATTTTTTGTACTGTGAAATTTTCCTTCATGTCGTATACAATCTTATGGCTCATTTTCCGTTTTTCAACTTGAGCTGAAAAATTTGTTTCTGATTTTTTTTTATTCTGCCTTCACTCTTCTGAACACATTTGAATAATACATTCTTTGTATAAAGGAAACGTCAATAATTATACATGTAACACAGTATGTAATATAGGATGGCTAATTACCGTAGCCCAATTGAAATAAAAAAAAAAAACGTTAATTTGTATACTCAAGAACTCAATTAACTGAAATATATTAAAACCAGTTGCTTATTAAAATAAATATAAGTATAATTTGACTGTCTCTAATGGAAATTTTTGTTTTTCT
>JANSTX010042795.1:0-12554 GCA_027564355.1 Penthetria funebris | reverse complement strand
CCCATGTATATTGTGCACGATAACTTGAGATTGCATTGACATATCGCCATGAAATTATGTATGTGTCACTTTTATCTCCTTTTTTTATTTATTTGTAATTTTTAGATTAAAATTGTTTGTATTATACATACAGACATCAAATTTTACATATATAACCGATATTATAATTGAAAGAATGTGTGGGAGTATAAGCTTAATCGTATTAGTCCTTGAAGTACCTCTCATGAATATTGCGCACGATAACTTGAGATTGCTTTAACATATCGCATTGAAATTATGTGCGCGTCATTTTTATCTCATTTATGAGCGATAGTTCCATACAAACTGTTTACTCCTTTTAGATTAAAATTGTTTGTATAATACATACAGACTTCAAATTTTACATATATAACTGATATTATCGGATCATATTGTGTACGATAACTTCAGATTGCTTTGACATATCGCAATGAAATCATATAGATAGTTCGATGGTGAGAAAAATTGGAGTACTCCTTCAAGTACCTCCCATACAAACTTTTCACTCCTTTTAGATTAAAATTGGGTATATAATATCAAAGATTAATATGATTATATTATATATAATTATTTTGTTCTTTTGTATTATATATCTGTAATTTTAAGGACTATTGTATTTGAGATCGTGTATCGTCTTGAAGTAATAATCATTATTATATTTGAAAATATATGAAAATGTTAACTTGATCAGATAACTTCCTAGCATACATCCCATGTATAATTTTGAACCCTTACTGATTAAAATAAGTTATATGATAGTAACATTCACTAATTTCAGCGAACATTCTAGGTACGAGATATCAACTATTTTGTAATTCTCCTTAATGAACATTTATATATTATGTTGTGATCCGTTAAACAATTTCCAGGGTGCACAATAATTGGCACCAATTATACGTTTCTCTTGTTTTCTTTACACTGAATCAGTACAAGAGTTGTACCATTTGTGAAGTCTATGGATTGACACCAACAAATACCATCAGAAATATTAAAGTCGCTATTAAAGCTATAAATAATTTTCCTTTTTTTTTTTTGCATATGCTTCATTGTCCAATGTTTAAGTTTCACAAATAAAAATTTATTCAAATTATTGTACAAAATGTGTCCTTTTTTTATTTGCTCCTTTTCTTTATTTAACAAAAAATTCAACGTTCAATGTAGCTGTTCTGTATCTGTAGGTATGTCATCTTCTCTTGCTACATATGAAGTGTATTTAAATGAAATTGTCATCAAATTACTGATATATTCTTCGTTTTTGAATGTGCTGAAAATTGGCCATCCGGAAGTGGTCAGACTTTTGTCCAGTCAATTTTAAACACTATCGTCATAAAATTCACATTTCCATTTATTTTATATAATGTAAAAGAAAGGAAATTCAATAGGGTGGTGATATTTAAATGAGTGAAATTTCTATTTATTATTCCCTTAAAAAATTAAAATTTTTCAAAAAGAATGTTCATTTAAAATAATAATTTTCACTTTGAAGAGAAAATTAGTTTTTGACATTTCTAATGAACACACTTTTGCTGGCAAAAAAGGGACTAAAAAGGCGCTATTCTAAAGGCAGACATTCATCGTACGTAATATTTACTTTTCCACATAGGACATGTAGTACAATTTTGTTCTCCAATGTGTACTTTTGAATTTAATCAAAGGATTTATTCATGGAACGAAAAACTATTGGACTATTTAAACTTAATTTTTTTTCCCCTTGAAAGGGAATTTTCAAAGGGTTAACTCCATAATGTGATCGATATATTTTAGATTTGGGTTATTGTTTATTGTTATAGACAAAACATTGGAAAAGATAAATATGGTTTATTTACAATAGTGACAAGAAACTTACGATTGATATAATAAATGCAAGAACCGTGACCGTGACAGCTACTGCTTGAGCTACTCTTATAATCTTTCTGACTTAACTAATAAGTGAATATTCATGGTTTAAAATACTCATTACCTATACTATGGTAAATTCCCGTTTCTAATTTGTAATATCAAATGCGTCAATAGAAATAAGTGAAGGTCTAATAACTTAGTGTTAACCGCGTTTCGGCATCTTCAATTTATACTACCATAGCATTAGCATTTAACATTGATTCAATTTAGAATCGTTCTGTAGCTATTATTTCATGTGCTTCTTCCAGTTTCTAGCACAATCTGCATAATGTTTCAGTTTCCTAATTTTTTTTTGATTTATATTGTACAATATTTGAGTCAGAGAGATTTAAATAATTTGTCTGAATTAAGCACTAGTTGTGTGGCGATTAGAGTATTGCTCAACATATCTATTGATGAAACATAATAAAGTTTTAAAAGATAAATGTTCTAATAGAACCCTTAACTGCAAAAAATGTATCTAAGTATAGTTTAAATTAATGTCATATAGATCGAAGCAGGCAATCAATAAACTCATAATTTACTATTTTTCAATGCTCTTGGTTAGGTGAAGTCATAAATTTCAGCTATGCATAGAACTAAGTATATTTCATTTTTGGCCTGTTTAAATGACCACAAAAATGGTTTTTAGAAATATGTGCAGAAAGTTGAACTAAATAATGAAGGGATTTTTTCAATTTTTTTTTTGTCTTTCTTTTAACATAAAGGACAATATGTGCATTGAGAATAAATTGCGTATAGTGAGCATACGAATACGAGTATATCTTTATAATAATTGAAACTTAATACTGCCCTATTGTGATGTAACTAACCCCTAATAAGCATAACGAATTGATGTAGTATTGTTTAATATTTATCTTTCATATGGTACGAGTTTCATATCTACATACTATGTAAGGATAAAGATAGCTTTAACATTTTTCAACAGTTCTTATTTTTGCAATTTGCCTTGGTTGGTTTTTATGTCGTTCAAAAAAAAAAAACACCCTGATATATTCAAGCGATATATTATGAACACATAAATTGCAAAATGCAGTTTTTTCCTATTGTTTAATGAGTCCTTTATTTTTCGTCCTTTGTTCAATGCTTCTGTAGATAAAGTCTTGTGTCTGTTGTACATTTTTAAATGCCGACGACGACATAAGGATGCTTGCTTATATTAGAAGGATATAACAACACAGGTTAATAAATTTTCTTGGAAAATTATATAATGTTAAAATAATGTTTGAATTTGTGTGTTAGTGTTCAAATTTTTAAATTATCAACCATAAAATCTAAAGGATAAGGCAAGATACATTAGCAGAACACATTGGTCGCTGATTCATTTCAATTTATTTTCCTTAGGCTAAGTAGATCAGTCATCAATGTTGCTGATCATGAATAAAATGATTGAATCAGTCGCATATTCTGATGTGATAACTAAGGACTGGGTGAAGATTTTATCTAAAGACATTCCCAGTCATGTAGGTTTAATATTCAGAAACACACTCAATTTCAAAGTCTCATAGTATTTATAGCTCACCATATGCTATGACTCTTCTTCTTCTTCTTCTTTTTCTTTCATTAGGTCATAGAACTGTATTTATCACTTTTGATATGCGGATGTCTAACTTTCTCGCCATCCATTCAGAGGTCTTCCAATAGTCCGTGTTCCATTTGGGTGTTGTTTCATTGCAATATTTACGATTTTATTATTTGATATTCGTACATAGTCTATCCAATAACGCCTTCTGATTCTTGTTCATCTTACTATATCTTGAATTTTACATTCATCTCCAATATAATAACTTCTATCTCTGAGTGAATTACCCCAATACTAAAAATCAATTTCATACTGGACAAGAAAAAATATCAAAATTATATGCGAAAAGCAACATTTGTTAATCATTTGGAACACAATGGATATATATGATAATAATAACAGCTTATTGACACCCAATACCATTAACGTTCCACTTCTTGTTCAGGTCTAATTTTGAACGTGGAATGAAATTAAGAGTGCACTAAAGTTATGCATTTGAGCTAAAAGCACAACTTCAAAATAAAACTTAAGAGCAAAATTGTTAAATGGGACCTATACGTAAGCCATGATAAACCGATACGTAAGTCATTATCACTAATTTTATATCTACATTATAATTTCTAACCTCATACCACATTAACATTATAAATACAAGACTAGAATTATGATCAATTTTGAATACAATTGTAATTAAAAAATTGACATTTAGATTAAAATATCCCATGGACTAGTAATATGTCAAATATATCTGGGTTAGAATGTAATCAAATTCACTAATGTATATATATTTATTAATCAAAAAGTATTCCGTCGCTATAAGACAATCGATCACATTTTGGATCTTTAAACTTGAACAAATCACGGTTTCTGACTCAAAGCTTCCAACTTATAAAAGACACAATCCAACTATTCGTTTTAGATCCTAAAAATTGAAATAATTTTGAATTTATTATGGACATCTTTACAAAATTGCATTGTGCAATTTTATTTATTGTTAAAAGTCAAATTTAAAAAATCAAGATTTTTTTCAAAATAAAAACGATCAGAGGAAATGTAAGTATGCAACATAATTACGATATACCTAAAGACATAAAATGCTGATCCATTTCAATTTTTAAATACAATAAATAAGGATATTTATAACATAATAATAGCATTAGGAAAAAAAGATTTAAAATTATCATCTCGTAAATAGTGAAATTGTAAAGAACCGAAATAAATGGCAATTTCTTTTTTTTTTATGACATTCAATCACTTTGAGTATGAAAATATTACAAAAAATATGTCAAATTGACTTCAAATAAGTTGTCATTCGGTTGTCAGCACAATAAATCATTATCCTCATAAGATTACTTTAACAAGATTTCAGCGTTAACAATGAATATTTGTTTTGATCTAAATGTCCTTATACATATTTTCCATTCATACATTTGAATTATTAATTAGCGAGAAATTAAGTGTCAAAATTACCAAAAATTGAATACGGGCAAAAAATTGAAGTAAACGGCATAAAATTGCAATTATAAATTTGTCACTGTAAGCAGAACCTTAAGTGAAGATATTTCTAAGGAACAATTTTTCAAAAATTGAATCGATCACCTGTTAGCATAATGTTGCGAATTTCATAATAATTCAAATGGAATAAAATCCACTAAATGTCAAATTTCAGATTAAATGCAATTGTTAATAACCTACAATTGTGGAAGATATTATCGCATCACAACACTTACACCACTTGCTTACGTAATACAATGGAGTAAAGCTGAGAGAAGGTCAGCTCCACGAATATTACGAAAATTTGCTCTAAATTTATGTGAAATAAAATCCGGCATAAGAATTACTGTATTATTGCAAGATTTGAAAAGTGACAAATAACATCATGTCACAAATCCAGGTATTCGTCAATGGTAACCTTTGAAAAATATGAAGAAACGATCAATAAACAGACGAGCATCAGAGTGATAATATGTGAAGTGAAGTAATAGTGACACATAGAAAGTGATGGAATCATAATTCGATTGAATATTAATTTATTGGAGTTCGCCTCTCATACGCCACCAATTGACAAATTTTGTAGTAATCAAAATACCGGTGACGCATCACACACGTGTCATAATAAAAATGTATTCAGCATCCTATAGATATAAGTCAGTCACTCCATTCGTCACCATTTGTCTTTTTTTTTTTTGTATTTATAAAATTCTTATAAATATTATTAGATTTTGTCAAATTTTATCACAAAACCATCACTAAAAGCCACCGTCCATACAATTTATCTTGTAAAATGTGAACTAAAAGCCATTAAAATAAGTTTGGTAACATTAAAAACAATAAATTGACAATAAATTTTCAAAAACCACAATGTCTCAACTTCTTTTGACATTTTAAAATACAGTTTTTTGGTTGTACCTCTGCACCGTATAGTTATTTTATGTATTAATCAGACACCACTTTTCCTAGTAAATGACCCAACTGACGACATATTTAAGTTGTTAAAAAGGATATAAAGAGAGACACGTAAATTATGTACAATTCTAAATTCTACAGATAGATATGTAAAAAAACATATAACCCAATATTGACAAAAAAAAATAAAAGGACGTAATGTTGAAATGTTAAAAAAGACAAAAAATTGACTATCCTCGTAGTATATTGAACAATGTTTCAATGCAATTTAGTAGATTGTCGACGCTTCTTTTCGGTATTTAATGGCAGTACACATAAGGCATATTGTATTTTGGGTATATTATCTTTTTTGTGGTACAAATGAAAGTTCTGTATTAAGACTGTTATTTTAATTGTCTATGATTTCAATATGCGTTTTATTTACCTATTAATTTAGATGGTGTTTTTAAAGTGATATTTAATTTTTTCAATTGAAATGGTTTACTAAAGGATAATGAATTTATAGGCAAAACAAAAATGAAAATTTAATTTCTCATTGCCTTTGGAAAATTTTTAAAGTTATTATTTTATTGTAAATTGACTTAAAACGTTGGAAAATATTCTTAAAAGGCTCGAAAATTCGCGGGCAAAGATTTGAATAATTTTTTGGATTTTAAATAGAGTCCTTAATACAAAAAAAAAAAACTATACAGTACTAATCTGCTGTTCACGATAATTACAAAATAATGGTTTCAAGAACGACCTAATCTATCATATCCATATTTTTATCGATTCATTGCAATTTCGAACCATTACGGATCAAACGTTCAAAATACTTGTACTTTGAACATACTGTCTTTAAATATGTAGCCACGTTGGAGTGTCTCTGTCGGTATCCATTTTATAAAAAATTAAATAAAGATATGACAAGGACGTAACGTCATCAATTAACCTCAACCATTGACTATTGCTGCACAGCTTTGAACAGAATTGAAATCCAATTATCTATCTTAATGTTAGATAACTTCAATTTAAATAGTAATTTAATGATTTTCATTTGAGATCAACGAATCATCCTTAGATTGAATTGGACATTTTGAAATATTTTCCACCTACTCAAATTTGTCAGTTCTTCATTTGCTTTTAAATAGCATCATGTTCAACGTTTAACGTAATTGCCAATTACTCGTTGATCCTCGATTTGTAATTAGAAAACTTCATTCATTATTTTATCTTTGCCACCGTTACAATCACTATACAAATGACTGAAAATATATTGAAAATAATTCCAAATAATCATTTGATAATCGCTTGTTTTTTTTTTTTAGTAGTTCGTTACTAAAAGTAAATCATCATAAAAATCATGCTGACCTTTTTATTTATTCTTTTTTGATAATAAAATACTTATTTAGTATAAGGGAAATGACGATTTCAGAAACATTGTAAGCATCCCCAAGTAAAAGTAAACTTTCAAATGTTTAGAAGAAAGAGAGAAAGAGATCGATTTAAACTCCCTTAGTTCACCAATTTCTTATCTTTACAGTTACCCATAAAATAACGATACAATTTAATATTGCCACCCCCTTTTTATTGGTTACAAAATTGGGTGAACCAATATTATTGAAATTCAATGACTTAAATGTATATTGAATTGAATTAAAATTGACCAAACCTACCAAAAAATTGAAAATGGAAAATTAAACTGACAGAAAATGACGTAAAAGAAGTGTATACAAAATTCCAAATTCGAGTTTATATCAAAATCAGTCTTCCATACATTTAACCATTTTACGTAATGTTATTGTGCCTCCCTATAGTTGAAGGGTGGTCACCATTCTCAAGAACCAAACAGAAAATTTGAAATGGTAAAATTTAAATAAAATAAGCTTAATTTGCAACCAGTAAAAAAGGACATTTTTATCGGACGTGATTTCTTACGATTAAGGAATTTAGTTTTTTTTATGTGTTCAGTATATACATAAAAGTATAAATTGAAATGAACACAATTTTCTTTGTGAATTTTCTTTTATACGCTTAATTTGTTTCCCTTTTGTATGTTTTTATTTTCCCTGTGATAATCCAATTATTGGAAAAGATTTATGATAATTGATTAAGTTGTTATTATTAGTTATTATATTATTATATTATGCGAGTAACATAATGGGTTAGCTTAATTTATAGTTAATTAGTGAAAAGGACATCAGTGAATTATGGTATCTATAGATTAAAGGATTAGTTTTAGAATTTATTTGGAACTGAGATGAATGTGACCCGGACGAGGAAACCACTTTGTCGTGACGGATCAACACATATCTCACACATATACTCAAGTTACTTTTTGCCGGTAATTCAATTATTAACACTCCTCTTTTTACTCGATTAAAATATCATCGGACAATCACACTTCAATATTAATGTGAACCATTATTGATGTAATGTCATCCAAGTATGTGACGACTATACAATCTCTAAACTATAAATCAATTTCTATGCCATTTGGGCAGCTCATTTTTGGCAGCTCATTTGATATAGTTAAGCAATAGCTTAGACTTTTATTGGTGACAAATTCAGTAATAGCTGAACCAAATTGGTAAAAGTATTCATGGGCGACATAACATAAAGATATGTTCGGCTACGAGTTAACCCAAGAAATTATTCAGGATTCTGTAAAAATAAGAATGGAGAAGATTTTTCAAATTGAACCATATTGGCATTTCAAGCTCTAGTGAGTTAAAAGCTAGTGTCAAATGAAAAATAGAATGAAATTGTTGTTCGACCAGTAATGACTTACGATTCAGAATATTGGGCAAGAAATATGAAAACGTTTAGATTCTGTTATTTCGTCGCATCGCTATTGATAATTTTACTTTTAGTATTTCTTGTCCTCATTATTAGCTTATATGTGTCGTTCTTAATTCAATCATTTCTGGTAATGAAATCAAGAACGATCTCATCGACTTATTATTTCATTGTATTTGTCGTATTATACCAGATTAAAAATGGCATAATTTATTCATTTAATAGGCAAGGTAATATTTAAATTATTATAAAATCGACTCATTGCTCACTAAGTGAATAAATCAGCCTGTTACATTGAACGAGTATTCAACCTTTTTTTTCACAAACAACTTCTTTTACGTTTCTTTTAATTTTGTTGAGATACACTAGCGAAGTGAATTAAATCAAAAACAAAACTTTTGGAAGCGTTTTTGAAAGACATTTATTAAATATTATTATATTTCATGTACAGAAAGAAGCTAAATTATTATTAAATTTAAGGCACTGTCTTAGTCTGTCAATATTCTATTGCCATCAAAAGACAACCATACAATACCGGATGTTGTGTGATATATCAAAAAAATGTATTTGAGATCAGACATTATTTTAAACATTTTTACAGGAAATATTTACTGATTACAATACCGAATAAATTTGTTATTAGTTTAATTGAATTCTTAGTAGGTATATCCGTGAAAGAGTTGAAAAAACAAAATTTCGACAAATTTTAAAAATTAGTTGAATCTTTACAACTTTTATTCTAACATTTGAGGCGAAAAAAATAGAGAATCACTAACAACTTTTTTATTTTATATTTTTTTCGACATATTGTTGCTTAGTTTCACTAGCGAAGTATAATATGAATTAAAGTTTTTAAAATTAATAAAATAAAGTTAAATTGATTATTATAACAGATTAGACAATGAGCCGATCTAATCTGTCTTCAAAAATTAGCTCAAATAGAGCTTAACTATTTACGTAATAGTTACTATCATTGATTACATTGACTGCATCAAATATAAGGCACTTAGGTTAGTCTGTCATTATTCTACTGCAATCAAAAGAAAACAATACAATAACGGAATGCATATAAATAAGTGAATTTGATGATCCAACATATCAATAATAATATTTTTTTCATTTATCTTTACATTTCTAAGTAGAAATATTTATTGTTGCAATACCGAAGTATATCAAATATGAACAAAATTTTAAAATAAATTAAATTATTTTGACTATTCATACAATACAATTTTGAAATGTTTTTAAAAATCTTGTTCCTATTCATATTTTAACCAATAAATATTTGTTGATTCAAATTTATTTATAATCGACAACAATTACTGCCATCTCCTATTTTAATATCACTCGTGATCCTATTAGAAATGTTGGTGTTTTTGAACCCTTTTCCTATTGAGAACCTGTGCTCATTTTAATATATAGATGTTGATCTAATTTTTGAGGATAAATTGCTTTTTACGAATCTGTCAATCAATAATATTCAAATTTAATATTTTTTAAATAATTTTTTTAATTTTTACTATAATTCACTAATATAACCAACAAATAAAATTGTTTGTAATTTGCTTTTTTTCTCCCAAATTCTAAAATAAGAGAATCTATTCTACATATTTAGCTGTTCTACCCTTCTACTCCTACATTTACAGGATGACGTGAATATTGAACGATTTTAAAAAAAAAAACGCTTAATGTAACAACTTGCTCGAAATGGTGGAGGATAAATTTTTAATTATTTTTAATGTCCGGAGTGTTTGATAATTATTTTTGGTCATCTGCAAAGAGCTTTAAATAATGTTTAAATAATTCAAAATAAATAAATTTTGCTCATACTAAACAATTTTCAAATGATTTCAAAAATGCGGTTCATTATTGAATAACCAATAAATATTTCGATAAATGTAAACATAAAAAAATTTATTTGAATTTTTATTGTTTTAATTTCACCTGATATAAGACAATAAGTTCATTATTCTGAAATTTCCAATTTTCAAAATTTTTGTATTCACATGATATACTTCGGTATTGTAACCAAAAAATACTTCATAAAAAAAAAAAAAATTAGTTTGTAATATACTCTCATTAAGCGAACATACAAAGGTTCTTCTTCTAAGAATGACCGGAGTATAGATTGCGAAACTTAAGAAGAGAGTATGTGCTCAATTTGACAAATATAATACAAATTTGAGCTAATTTTTAAAGACAGATTGGAAAAGCTTCTTTATCTGTCAATAATGTTCAATTTAACTTATTTGAATTAATTAAAAATATAGGGGAACGAAAATGTTAACTATAGCTTGAAAAAATTAACGATGTATTGTGAGTTTCATTCGCCTATTTCATGTGTTGACCCATTTAAAATTAAATTAAAATTATAACTTGCTTCAATCCGAATATTAGGCATTTTAAAATAACACCTTTTTACATTCTACAGTAAATTGTAAAAATATTATAGTTTTAACTTGTACTCGTAAAATACAATTTTCAAAAATTTTCAAAACATTTTAGTGCATTTGATATACTTCGGGATTGTAACCAATAAATTTTCATGGTTAAAAATGTTAAAAAATTAAATAAATTATTGAAATGTTGACTCATCAAATTCACCTACAAGTTTACATCCGTTTTTGTACTGTTTTCTTTGGATGGCAATAGAATGATGACAGACTAACAGTGCCTTATATTTGATGCAGCCAATCTTATCAATGATAGTAACTATTACGGATACAGTTAACCAATGTTGAGCAAATTTTTGAAGACAGATTAGATTGGCTCCTATATCTAATCTGTCAATAATAATCAATTTAACTTTTTTTAAATAATTTTAAAAACATTTATTCATATTATACTTCGCTAGTGTAACAAACCAACAATATGTCGAAAAAGTATAAAATAAAATAGTTGATTGTGATATGATTTCATTCCCTCATTTTTTCGCCAGAAATGTTAGAATAAAAGTTGAAAATATTGAATTAATTTAAAAAAAATTGACGAAGCATTTTTTCTTCACTCTGTCAATAATTTACTATAACATTCGTTCAAAAAACACCAAATCCAAACCGATCTATGTGACAATTAATTTTAGACATATAGACAAGTTGCAATTGCAACTCTTATATTACATTACAGTAAATTGATAAAAGTAATTACATTTTTTAGTTTTAACTTAATACGTTTATGAAATTCGTTTGTGATTTGCAGCTGAAAATATTGAAATAATTTTTTTGAGTTTATCTCTGTCACATATTGGCCTACTAAAAATTCAATTAAATAATAACAAATTTATTCGAAAATTTTGTTCATATTTGCTACACTTTGGTAACCAATAAATATTTTTTGTCAAAATCGTAAAAAAAATGTTTAAAATATTGATTGAACTCAAATACAATTGTGATATTTCGCACAACATCCGTTATTGTGGTCGAATAATGATAGTTAGAGAGTTGCTTAAAATTGAAATAGTCATTGAAATCAACATAATTACTACAGTAACAATGTTGAAATAATTTTTGGTCACAGATTATATATTCCCGCATCTAATCTATCAATAATTATCTATTTATCATTTTACAAAAACTATTTAAATATTACGTCAATTTTAATAGACAACACCATGCTAGTGTAAATTAGAAATTTTGTGATATTGGTGGCTGATTTAATAAAGAAAGTCTGCACAAAAATAATAATATATCTTACTTAGTTGGGATATGGGATATAAGAAATGACGTTTGCAGATCGATAAAATGTAGAACTCAAATCTAGCAATAATATTTAATTCATTTTTTTCAAAAATTCGTTCAAAATGTTTTGTTCAGTTTCAGACACTTCGCTAGTGTAACCAGCAAATATCTCAACAAAATGTTTATAAAAAATGTAGTTGTTGTTTTTACCTAATTTCATTTCCTCTTCTTTAAGCCTGAAATGCTAAAATAAA
>JANSTX010042784.1:0-12556 GCA_027564355.1 Penthetria funebris | reverse complement strand
ATCCGTTATTTGTTCATGTAAATTTGATTCAAGAGAAATAAAAAATTTTGATTAATATTTAGAAGTTTAAAACAGTTTAGTTCTACAGTTTAGTTTGATAATTTTAAATTATCTTCGAGTATTGTTTTAACCACAATATGAATATGATTTAACGAATTACTGAAGTCAGTCGCATACATTTTTCATACTTCTCAAAGTATTGTGCAACATTTAATGCTTGCTACTTTTGAATCTTGATGTTGTTTTGAACTGATATTTTCAACATTTACCTTTGCAGAAGAGATATTCATCACTAAAAGTAGTTTACCAAAGAATTAAATCTCATTCGTTTTCCATTTTCCATACTTTAAATCTTGTTAAATCTAATAGTATTTTTATGTATTATATGCTACTTACGCCAGCTTTTGTTAGTTCAAACATTGTTCTAATATATCAGGTTCCATATCGTGTTCATTTTGTTATCATATGGAAAAATTAAAGTTACATTGTTTGTTCAATGTTACTTTAATTTTATACTTTAACGATCCAAACGTTCAAAAATTAACATATCTTGTGATTAAATAACATCGCATGAAGGTAAACATTGGTTGCAGTACGATCACACGTGAGAAATTGACATATTTTGTAATCAGGTTACCGGTGACAATTAATTATTTTTTTTATATATGTTATATGTCAATAAATGTAGATTTATGTCTTAAGGTGATCAATGAAAAACCATTTATAATTAATTGATTTCTTGAAATTGTTCCTTACACCTGATTTTCGAGGTTTATCTATGTTAAAGTCAGTGTACGCGAAAGGTTAACTACCTGATCGGAACGTGAGGAATGCAATATCTGTTGCGAAGTGCTTGTATATAAAAACAGTCGAATAAATAAAAGAAAATCAAGAAACTCGATCATCTGTATATATGTATATATATATATATATATATATATTATTCGCAAACAGTTTAAAATTTCTATTAGCAAAATTTGATTTGTGCAAATTCATTTCTTCTATATATAGTGTGACTGGTGTCTTCTTAAACCAAAACCGCATTCATCACCATTCCTGGTATATTACATATAGTTGTACCATTAATGGTGGTTTTTATGTTATATATGTAAATTAAAATCACTTTAAATTATATATTTAAAGTTATAAATAAAACATATACATAGTTTCAATTTATTTATGTGACATTTTCTCACATTCTAAACCGTATAATTATATATATGTACTACCTACATTTGATTACGAAATAAGTTATTTGTGAATTTGTTCTTGTATATATAGACTATAACGTTGTTGACCTAATAATATAACGAAAATTTCACTCAATTCACATATCCTAGATTTAGATTTCATCATCTATTCATGTTAGTTAGCTATTTAGTTAGTAACATTTTGACTATAATACCTATAGTAACTCTTATTATTTTAGCATTAAATTAAAATGATTTATTTCGAAAATGTATGATCATTTAATTATTAGACTATTCGAGTAATTAATGAAAAATTTTATTGCATAGAAATGCATCATAATTAAATATTTATATGCAAAAATTCTTAAAATATATTACATAATTTAAAAGGAAAGATTTAACAGCCTATCGTGTCATAATTGTGGTTTAACATATACTTTTTACTATGTTTTTATTGTATTTATTGGTAAATCATTGTTTCGATAGTTCTCATCAGTACAGTAATTTTTTTTTTTGTCCAAATAATGCAAAATTACAGACGCACAGAAATTTAAGACTCAATTCAAATTGATACTAATACGATTTTATCTCGAAAATCGTACACCATTCCCAGCTTTTTTTATTGGAACAAATAATTAATTTTGAAACATATAAATTTTTCAAATAATAAAATTAGCTTATTATTCACAATTGGCATTTTCAATGGTGAATAATTTAAAAGTTGAGAAAATGAGCACATAAATGATTTTACATATTAACATAATTTTTATATAATTCAGTCTGTATTTCCAATATATTCTGCACTCCACACAATTTTTTTATAATTTTCATTCGTATTGATCTTGCTACACTAGAAACTGTCAAAAGTTAATAAAAATGTGTGTCAGTTGTATCTGAAAATTTTTACTAATCGCGTTTCCGTTCATTATTTTCAATTTCTATAAATGTAAAAACCTCTGCTAATTAACTTGCACAGAGCTTGTTCAACAGCCTGAAATCAGTGCAGTCACCCTAATAATGATATTAACATTCTTTAGATCTTATCGCTCTAAAATGTTGCTTTTTGTTTTCTTGTTAGTTTAAATTCATTATTCCTTTTTATAATGGTAAATTATTTATGTATAATTTCTCTATTTGTGATGATATAAATTTTATTCTAGATATATTTAGACAGTCCTGAGTAATTTACACCGTATTTTATATATTTGTAAGCAGCTCACGTAAACTCAATCATTTATTATGTAAACAAAAAATTTTACGTTCAATTTGTTAACATTACCTAATAATTATATAATTTGAATTTGAATTATGTAATTATTAGGTGATGTTCACAAATTGAACGTAAAATTCACTTTTTATCGGCAATTACATGATTATAGTAAGTTATCTCATCAAAAAATCTATTTAAATTAATATCTGCACATTGTTACCGATTTTGGAATTTAATTTATATAGGTAGAAGATCTCCTTTTTAATAGCAAAAGTAATGTGCATAGTTCAGATTAAGCAAACTTTTTAACATCTGTTCAAATAGTAGTTCAAATAGTAATTTTAAAAGTCAGCCAACATTATAGGCGAGATTCTAAAGAGCTTAACATGCACGATACACACATTAAATTGTGTGGCGAATTTTATTAATAGGTTCCACACGTCAGTTAAATTCTAATGTAGTAACATTTTTAAAATTGTATAATTATAACATATTTTCAATGACCTTAATTTGATAATATTGGCAAATTTTATCAAGATTATCAAATTAAGGTCTTCAATGACCTTAATTTGATAAACTTGTTTAAAATAATATGTATTAATTATATTATTTTAGGCATATGATACCTTATCTGAGCTTTGAAATTCGCCACAAATTTTGTTGTTTTTTGCACACGGTAACCTTTCATGTAAATAAATAACCTCAAATTGTGTAGCTCTATTGTAACTTATTTGGGAAATCCATAACCTCACAGTATGTAGGTATATTTTAACCTTTTAACAATTGATTTTTGGCTTTTAACTAATGACTTTTGGCTATAAGCTATTAGATATTAGCTAATAGCTATTAGCCGATAGATAATATATAAAAATAATAGCGTTATATAGCGTTTAAATCAACTTAGTATGGAAGAGTTAATAAATTTACTACCATAATTGAACGGCATGTTAATGATTTTGACAATCAGTTTTTGATAAATGAATGACATCCTTAGTATTATGACAATACAATTATCTCATATAATATCATCTCAAGAAATCTGTTCATTCTTTTTATTAGATTTTATCTTTGGATGGATCTAAACTTTGCGAAACGATAAAATGATCTATATTATTAACTTTACTAAAAGTATCTTTATATATTCCAATTAAATCTATAAATTAAAATTAATCTAAACAGCAGCTATATAATTAAAATAAAATTATGGATTGTGCACATGTGAGTGACGTTGATGTTTTATTTTTGGGTGAAAATTATTTAAAACATTTTATTTTGCTCAAAGCAGCTGACCGATTATGGGTATATAAAAGTTTTAAAATTATTAATAAATAAAATATATATATATAAAAATATCCGTTCGTTCAACCGCTCGCAATTATTCATTTAAAATATGACGATAAATTAAAAGTATAAATAAAGTCTATATATTTTTTTTTGCTAATATCGGGCAATACACAATTAAAAACCACTAAACATAAAGCACAGGTTACATTTTAAGATAATGCATTTTTGTGTGCAATTTTTTAGTAATTTTTAGAAATACACTGAGAAAATGTAAAGTAAAATCTTAATTGAATGTAGAGTTTTCTTCAGAAATTGAAATTTTCAGTTAATTTTCTTTCCTTATTTTATTTACTCGTACGAGTTACATATAAAGAAATTATAACACAGTGTATTGAATTTATTTGTATATGTAGTTTTTGTTTGGAAACAAAAATGATGAAAATGAAGACGATGAAGGCGATGGTGATGACGACGAAGACTACTACGACTACCCACCACCATCACAAAGAAAGTAAACAAGGCACTGAACTTAAATTAAAATAAACTGTGAAATCTAAAGTTCACTAAACCAAAAACGAAATAAAAACAACTTAAAATAGATATAATTTTTATGAGTGAATAAAATTAGAATTAAATTTATTTAAAAAAAATTATTTACTTATAATGTGATAGCAGCAGCCACTTAAAAGAAGCAAGGAAAATTTTATGTTTGGTTAAAGTTTGCAATTTTATGAATCATGATGATTATTTTAAAATCCTACACCTCAAGAACGCAAATGCTGGTAATGCTGATTCTAATTTGGCGTCATACTGAGGCTTTTTTGCTGAATGAACGACATCCTGAGAATTTTGACAATTATTAACCTCATTTGAATATTACCTTAGGATAATTTGAAAACAATGACG
This sequence comes from Penthetria funebris, assembly GCA_027564355.1. NCBI lineage: Eukaryota > Metazoa > Arthropoda > Insecta > Diptera > Pleciidae > Penthetria > Penthetria funebris. The sequence continues at coordinate 7,966 of JANSTX010042784.1, read as the reverse complement.
AAAACATTATACGAATCACATAATTTATATAGATCAATCCTATTAACTGTACTAGAATGGGATAAGTTATATGAATTGTGTTTCTGATGTTAGCAGATTTATACATCAATTTATAGTTTAGCATTTCCATTAATTTAATCGATTTAAAATAGAAATAATTGATTTCATATTTCTGTTAATATACAACGAATTACATAAAATTAATAATCCGCATAGCAACTACGAGTAAGTTAATCCCAACACAATTATTATAATTTGATTATCAAAGAGAGAAAAACCTTTGTGCACGAAATTTTAATATATAATTATGTGCGCGCGACGCTATTTTTGGTTTCAAGAAAGTTTATTATTAACTTTTTATTTTGTTAAAATTCTTCAATTAGACGTATGAATGTGTGTACAAAGTGTATATTTTAAATATCATTACCATATGATCATGCGCTAAGCGCTAACTACGATTTCTTTTTGTTATTTATGAAAAAAGTTTATACAATCGTAAATCTTTTGACACCATATTTTACGTCGTTTAGATTTTAATTTGATTTACATGACAAATGTAATAGAATTAAATAAACGTAGAAACATCTGTGTTTATATGGTGAATTAAAGCATGCTTGCTTGCGGTGACGTTTTTGTGTTGAATTCGATATATATATTTTTTTTAAATTTATTGTTGGCTGTCAATTTTATTTTTTAATGTATACAACAACATAAAATTGCAATTTTATTCGAGATATTTATTTGCATTTATTTATAACTTTTTTTTTTTTTTTGTTCATTTAGTTATGATATTTCATAATACAAACAAGTCATTGCATAAAACTTTTAAAATGTATGCCAAATATAACATATGTTCTCTTAAAATGCAACACACTTGCATATTATAAATATAATAATAACATTACGCAATATTTATGCTGTGTGTCATCAAGTGTTTTAACGAATAGAAAGTTATGTGTCAATATACTATTTTTATGGTTAGGGTTTGCCCAACATTGTTTGACCGTTGTCAACAATAATTTCTAAACAAAAAAAAATGATAAAAGTCGTGACTACATTTAAATCATCTGTTGCAATTAAAAAAAAATAATCTAGTACAAATCCCATTTTATTTTCTGTTATCCATTAGTATTATAATAATATTGTACTAAACATAACTAATGTATGCATGATCTCGATATTATGTCATTAATATAATCCTAAAATTTCAGATTACCTATCTTGGGAACATATCTCATCCGGTTAAATTTTAGAATGTTATGCCATTTCTATAATACGATTGAAAAATTGTCATTTAAAACAAAATAATGCTTAGTGCTTTACAATATAATCTGTATTTTTTAACGTACTAGATTTTCTTACATACTAAAATGTTGAATTTATTGATCTTATTTAGAAAGGGGTACAGTTATTTAACACACTCAGAAATTCAGTATTTTTAATTGTAAATTAATTTTACTGTGTTTAATATTATAATATTATAATTAAATCAACCCCCCGTGTTTCTAGCTATATGTATCAAAACGACTATAAATTGAGATTTTCAATATAGAATCAATTCTAATTGGTAGAATATTTGGTTTCTAAATTCCCAGCAAATTTATCTACATCATATTTATGCTGACATTGTTCAAACTAATTTATCGTAAAATATTTTCGTTCATTGGACAACAGCTTTATTTTGGTCAAAATTGTGCGAGATTTTACGGAAAAAATTGATATATCTCGAGAACGGTTAAAGTCACAGCTTTAGTGTTCTAATGAGGAAATATGCAGTTAGTTGTATTACTTATATGAATATATTGACAATTCTGAAAACTGATTATTGAAGCATGATTTGCCATTATGTGTATAATATAGAATCAATTATATTATTCAAGTATATTTGGTATATTATATTCCAAGATACCTTTTTCAATTAGGTGGGCAAATTGTAGAATGTAATACATCTCATAAATACTCATATATGCAAAATATATTATTCCATAGTAATTAGTTCTTGAAAACAAAATCAATTATTTAACTTTCCGAATTGCAGCAAAACTTAATATACGCTCATGGATATCGTGCATCCTTTCAAATTTAATAACTTAATAAATCAAAAAAAATGCACCGGCAAAAGTGTGAATTTGTTATGTAAGGTATTTTCATGCATATGTGTAATTCTTTACCATTAATAGATTGCTTAACACTGTTTTTTTAAATTTATTTTGCACACGTTAAATGTGTTTGAGGCAATTATAGGATCATTTTAGATTTTAGGATACATTAGTTTTAACGTATAAAATACTCTTATAAAACATTTCCAAATTCTACTCTCCTTTTAACAGGTTGGTATTGTATAGTTGGAAATTTGTACTAAAAAATGTCAGTTACTTTAAGTTCTTCTTAAGATTCATAATGATTGGTTGTTTGACGACTTTATATATTCATTAAAAATTTCATATCTGTGGTACAAAGGCTGATGAAACATCAAAGTATAATTTAATATAAGTTTATAAGGGCATAAGGGTATATATTGAATTCATCGAATTGATTTTCATCAAGAATATAATATTTTCGGTAAAGTAACTTTATACCATTATATACTATTTGTGTGATAAATTCTTAATGTCATTAATTAAAATCAATTTTACTTAATTAACCAAATTATATGTTGGAAATTCATTCCTATATATAATAATACGAGTATTTGTATATTATGTTATAGTCTAGACAAGACTATACGATTATCGATTCATTTACAAAACTGAAAAATTATCTTTTATGCAGTAATATGCAAATTAAAAAATTATATGCAAATATTTTTTTTATCCTTTTCAAATGAATTTGTTCAAAAATTTGTTACATATGCCTGAATGTATATACAAATATACCACCCCATATATAATTTATTACAATTTATATGAAAATACTGAAAACTAATTATAAGTTTTCCAACATATAAGGCACGTTGAATATACTCATTTATATACATTTTTATTTAATTTAATTAGAGGTCGAATAAGTTTATTGTGTGAATTTCATTAATATTTTGATTCTATATGTGAACTATTTATAAACGATTAAGTCCGCATCGTAATACAACAATTATTAATTACCATTATTTCTATTATTAAAGATTTTCTAGTAATGTTAAGTAGATCATTGATTCAGAAGATATGTTAACCAATGCGAAATAGATATTTTTAACAAAATGTTATTTTTGTTCTATCATAAGGAATTTTAAATATCAGTATAGCAACCCATAGGTTCGGAAAATATTTGTTATGCTGAACAGAATTTGACATTTATCTCAAATTTTTAAAAAATAAACTATAAAGTTGTGCATTTTTAGCACTAACTGCATATCGGTTAGATAACAAATATTATTCTATAATTCAAGTGTTTGTATTTACCGCAAACACACTTAAAATTGTCTAGACGAATACAATACCAAACGAGAATTTGATCTGGAATCGTTGAACAGAATTATAAACAAAAAAAAAGTGCAATTGAATCGACCATATACTAAGTATAGACTGCACTTTTCAGTTCTAGAATAAAATACTTTCAGTTCAGAATAGAATACTCGACCCTCAAAATTTAACGTAGCGAAGAATTGTTAAGAAGACTAGTACCAGTAGTATCGGATGAAGTGAATTTAAGATACTGGCCGCACAGATCGTGAACAATGGTTGTTGTTTGTAGACGTTCTCCATTTACCAATATTGCATGAAAATAGTAAATAATCTACTATTATTTCTTTGCTATAATAATTATTTTATTATTTGCATATTATAAATTTTTCTTTTATCCATTTCATAATTTCTTAGCGCCTATAATAACTCATTTTAACAGATAACTTCAGACATCATGATTTAAATAGGGAATGTACATCAAGGAAACAAAAAATGAAAATATTCTATCATTTAAACTTTTTATTTTCCTTATATTTTCTTTTCTTTTCAATTCCTAGAAACATTACACTTCTTGTCATCATTTTGCGGTACTACATAAATCCGTATCTTTATGATTTAAACTCGGGGTGTATTATTGTATGTCAATTTTGTACTGTATTAAACGTTAGTACATATATGATGATGATGATGATGATGTGAAGGAGTCACAAAGTATTATATGAAGATATTTTCGATTGTAATTTTACTGGTATATTTATTTTATGTGTATAATTGGTACTTGCAAAACAATAAGCAGACAATTTATTATCCTTTTAATATCGGTACGGTATAAAGGACTATATACGATCGTGATGAAATAAAGTATGCCACATCGCCATACACTTACAATTTCAATTAGTAATTTTTTTTTGCACATAGTAGACATGTTTGGCGTAATATGGATTATTTTACTCTTGTTTAGGTCATATAGAAAGGATGTTATGTTAGAAACGATGTTATGTTAGCATAAATTATGATGTACCTTTTAGGCTTCGCCATTCAGAGATAGATGGATTCTTCTAAATTACCAATTAATTATATTTGCCATATATATAATAATTGGAACTCAACTCAATAAATTAGAAAAGGATTGTACATATACGAGCATTATATTATGTATTCAAATCGTGTGTGATATTGCGGTAGTGCGATATTTATTAAATTCACTAGAGTTCTATGTAACAAAATACTGAGATTGGATGTCCTATATCCTTTTATTAAAGTCTAGCAAAATATATGTATATTTAAAGATATATAAAAATAACAATATAGGAAAAAGTTATACTGAAACTTGATTCTCAAAATAACTATATTGGCAAAGTCGTACAATATTCATTTATTAGAAATATTTTATCATATATTTACCCTGATGTATTTTATATATAATATATTAGGGAAAAGTTCTAATTTAATAATTGAATATCACAGATATATTTATATGGTAGTCAATTCATTGAATTTTATAAATTGACCTCAATCAGCATTGCTTTGGCATATGCATATGTTTTTTGGAAGGACATTACAGATAGATTTATATACCATCTACTAGACGATTTTATTTTTTTTTTCACTAAATCATTTAATAGTCCTGATTGATATCTCGTCGATCCTTCGAATATTACCAATAAATTTGCAAGCTACTTTGCAACACGTTTGATAATATCCTTAATTAAAATGGATTACATAACTCAGTAAACCCCTAATGAATTCTTTATGTATATATTCCTACAATCGAATATTGCAAACTACAGTGTGATTAATTCTTCTCTCACACACAATTCTTTGATTCAAATCATATAAATCTATCATCATTACACATAATGCCGTAACAATAAAATGACTATGACTGTGATTGAGTTATCTGACGCCTTACTATTTGATTCCGTTTTAATTACGTTTGTCAACAAATTGCTGTTTTTACATTCAATTGCATTATTATACCTGATTGACGTGTAGGGTGGTTGTTTCTAATATGTATGCAACATTAAATGTGAACTCTAATAATTATAATTAAGATTTACCAACTAGCAAAATATAGAATCCATTATAATTAACCGATTATACATAGCATGCATTAATCATAATTATCCTAATATACATTTGAATATTTCAGTTATGTATAGCACATAAATCCGCAACTACCTAGTTTATTAGGAAAAATGGTATTCAATGTCAAAATGATCCTAGGTAATGTATCTACTATTATTTTAGAAAGCCTACATTATTTTTATTCAGAGTTTTTACTGACAATGACAATGTTTATTCAGTTAAATCTTACAAAATTTGATAAAAATGCCATAAGTCATAAAATTTCATTAAATATTATTCACAATGAAGAAAAACTTTTTTGCTTTTTTTTTCTTACAAAAAAATTAGATAATTTATTGTGGATTTCCTCTTTTATTTTATTGAATGACATAAAGGATCATGTCATGGATAACAATAAAAAAAAATCATTCGTGAAATATTTAAATCAGTTCTTAAACTCTTCAATTGAAAGAAAATAGCTAAAGCTGTGTACTTATGTAGAAAATATTTCCGGTTCAGTTTTTTTTTTTGCAGTTGCCACCCACTAATAAATAGCAATCATACGCTAATTATTAAAATAGATGTAGTAGTTACATTAACATTTTATGAATGTCAGTTAATATGCATAAATATTAATGATGATGATAAAAATTTGATGATGCCGACACATTTTCCCATACATTGGTTGATGCTGTTGCTATAGTGTCTTTGACGCTGCCACTACTGTATATTGGTGATTAATGGTAATTGTTGTCGTTGTGCGGTACACATATTTATCTTTATATTTATTTAACTTAGTTTAAGATAATTTTTAATTTTTTTTTTTATAAATCTATTTTTGGACTGTCATTATGTATATGTGTATATGTAATTAAAAATAAAACCTAGTCTGATGGCTTGTCTGGTGACGTCAGTTCTATGTATACATATTTTATTTTATTATATATTATGTATATGTCTAACTATTTATAAATATATTTTTGTGATGGATAAAAAAATTGCTTGTGATGATAGGAGAAAAATAGCCTATTGTGAAAGATATCTTGAAAAAAAAAAAAAGAATGTGAAAATTGCAAGTTGAACACAAAGAACAAATCCCGGAATAAATAATGTATTAATGTTTTGTGCAAATTCTATACATCATTTTCTTATACCTATATATACTTCTATTTTTGTATTATACGTATATTTTTTCTCTCGCATATGGTTTTTGTTTCTTTGTAATCCATTCAACAATCCGTATATACTTTGCCAAGTAATATTCATCATTTAAATATTTGCAATAGTTTCCACATGCAAATTGTTTTTGAAACAAAAAATTTCCGGTAAAAATTCGGGTAAAACTATTGAAAAATATACATAGTCATGATTATATTAATTACATCATTATAAATGCAAAATAATTCATTGTCTGTCGTTTACCTATAGCTAGAGCATAGCAGTCAAGTTGTAGATAAAAATATTCAATTTTGTCAGTTACCAAGCGCACAAAAGTAGCAGAAATATGAACGAAATTATAGAATGGTGACTGGAAACCTTTGTTTCCGGTAATCTCAATTATAAAAATTGCATCTTAATTTTAAAGCTAACTGCGCATGATATAGTGCAAGGGTTGTATAAATCGGAAAGACTAAAGACAAATCCAAACAAAACGTCAATTACTGCTTTCACTAGAAAAACAGAAGACCTGTCAATGTCGAGACCGGGCATGCGCTTCTAACTTTTAACTCGGCTGATGTCTAGGATCGCCTCGCCCCAAAAACAGACGAGTTTGAGACTATACTTTATGGATACAGAATTTCAAACAAATAAATAGAATACTTAAACCAATTTTTTGGAAAATGCTCCTCTTTGTCGTCATAGAGATTTTACAGACCACCTGAAAAGCAATCACAGTTTCCAATGAAATTATGCACGTGTCACTTTTATCTGATTTCTGAACCTATGTTAGAAGATGAGGAAAATTGGAGTACTCCTTCAAGTACCGCCCATACAAACTTTTTACTCCTTAATTGAAGTACTCTATCAATTACCTCCCATACAAACTTTTTACTCCTTTTAGATCAAAATTGTTTGTATAATACTTACAAACTTAATATTTTACATATATAACTGATATTATAATTCAAAGTGTGGGAGTATAAGCTTAATCGGATTACTCCTGAAGTACCTCCCATGTATATTGTGCACGATAGCTTGAGATTTCTTTGACATATTGCCATGAAATTATGTACGCGTCATTTTTATATCATTTGTGAGCTATGCTGCGATGGTGTGAAAATTAGAGTACTCCTTCAAGTACCTCCAACACAAACTTTTACTCCTTACTGATTAAAGTAAGTTATATGATAGTAACATTCATATATAGTAACATAATTTTGGGAACATCTGGAATCAGTTTTACAAGGTCTTCCATTAACTGACACCAGGCTGATTATGGGTGATCTAAATGGACATGTTGGCAAGAAAAATCTAAATTTTAATGTTTGTCATGGTGG
>JANSTX010042761.1:0-29470 GCA_027564355.1 Penthetria funebris | reverse complement strand
TCCCATGTATAATTTTTACTCCTTACTGATTAAAGTAAGTTATATGATAATAATATTCACTAATTTAAGCGAAAATTCTAGGTACGAGATATTAACTATTTTGCAAATCTCTTTAATGAATACTTATATATTATGTTGTCATCCGTTAAACAATTTCCAGGGGCTCCAATAATTAGCAACCAATTATACGTTTCTCTTGTTATTTATATATTAGGTCATACATATATTTTCTATGCGTATTTTTTAATTTCCTTTTTTTTAATAATTATGACTATAATTAATTATAATATGTTATTTAAAAAAACTTAGCATTGAATAACAACATTATTCGCACCTGAGATTATGCCAGAAAAATTAGAATTCAGTTTAAATGAAAGTTAAAAACAATGTTAAAATTTCATATACTTTTAATTAAAACGTTCTTATTTTAATATCGACAATACATAATCATTATACTTTAATTACATTGATTAGCCAATATTCTGATAATGTATTTATCATAATAATTAATGTGCTTTGATTAGAAAGTGATTATGAGTGGGTTATAACATTAAAAAAAAAACGTATTCAGTATAAAATAGTAATTTTGATGTTGGTAATTACGCCAATTTTTAAATTATGTCAACATTAATCTTTTTGCATCACAAATATACGTTCTATACACAATTGATTAATTTCATAGGCTGATTGAGCTCGAAGTTCAAGTTGCTTTAAATCCGGTTGACCGCAATATCGCCTATAAAACGATACACGGATCCTATATTTTGCAGTTGGTAAATTTCATTTACAAATATTTGAATTCACATTTTGTATCACATGCATATTAGAAACGGTAAATTAAAATCGTTATGCCGCCTTGTGCACTTACTTTTGATGCATACAGTTTAAGATGATGTGGTTTTGCGATGGTATTTCAATCTTGTGGAATGATGGTTTGATAAATAAATTGTCGAACATTTTATTATGAGTGTGTGTAAAAGTTGACGTGTTATCCTTGCTGAATACTATAAACTATTTTATATACCGATTATTGTATACCATCATGTATATTCGAAGGGAATAGATAGGTTTCAGGTCTGATACGTATTGCATAGATAATATCATTATATTAAAATATCGTCTTGAAGATATCGACTGCGCTGACGAACATTTGTCTGCTAGCGTAATCTGAGTCAAACATAAAGATGAAATTGTAATGATTTGTGAAATACAGCTCACAAGTCTGTTTAAAGATTTTATGTGTCAAAGATGAAAATATGGCGACGAAATAGATGAAGTAGAGAATTTTCAATATTTTAAAACTATTTTGACAATTAATGGTGTTCCGTATACAGAAGAATTTTTGGTAAGCTGATGGTGTATAGGCGTTTACGAAATAGGAATTTATAATAGATCAAGATTAACGATGTACAAGATACACAGATTTAAAGGATAATTCAATGAAAGGGAAATGTGTAAAATATCCTCTTTTGCTGAAATAAAACTCAACTTCAATACCCTTAGCTATAAATTCAGTTGTTACATATTTATGTTAGAATATATCTACATCTTTTATTATTGGATTATTGATTATATAACGCTGTTTATTTTTGGCGCTCTTTGTGAAGCTTTTTTTTTTATTTAACAAGTTAATACTTAAATATTACAGGTTTATATGAAGCATTGCTAAAATGCTAATATTTATTTATCATTTATATATTCTTTGGAAAAATTCTAAATCAATATTTTTCGCGAATAATTTATGACGTAAAGCAGAATCGATTTACATAATTAAAAATGAAGGAATATGAAAATAATAGTTGTTATTTTAATGAGATGACCATAAATTTAGATGCATATTTAAAAGATCCAAACAATTATCAAGTGAGCAACTAGAATAGAACATAGGTTCAACGCAAAACTTATCCAGTCAAATTTTTATCTTCTTCAGTACTGCATTTTTTTAAAAATAAATATTATTATTATTACTAATAAAAGTACTATAGTGCAAGTATTGCTTAGCTGCATTAGACTCGTACGATACAATGATAAATCTATTGAATAACATATTATTTACATTAATTTTTATATTATTTTATAATCATATATTATAACTCTTAAAAGTTGAATTCTAACATAATACGATTTCATGAATTTATCGTTATTTTATTATGTTTTGTCTGAGTTATGTCTTACATTGCGTGAAATTTCATTCGAAATACGAGTTTATGCATTTTAATGTTTGACTGTTTATATGAAAACCAAAAAAACCGACAAAACCAAGAAACCAAATCAAAGCAGCATAATATATTATATGATGATGTTGTCTATAGTAGGTACATTATGGAATAAAAAGATTTTTTATTTTTCTTAAAAATAATAAAATAAAATATTTTCATCTTCAAAACATTTTATTGTCTTCATTTTATTTACAAATATATGATTTTTTCTTCTCAAAGTTAAATGTGGGTGTCACATCATACACATAATGACCGTCTATGGTCAATTTTTTAAACAATTTCCAAAAAAATGCCATATTATATTACTACACAGATGATAATAAATGATAGTAAATTTTGTTTGTGCATTTTAAAGATGCATCAAAAATACTGACAGAGATTATAAGATTCAGATAAGTTGAAAGTAGAATAATAAAATCAAACATATTAAAAAGTTGATTAATTATTATGAAGGACACGACTAAACTGAAAGTATCATTTTATACCTACTATAAATTAAAAAATATTGCATTTTATCGAATTCTTTTTAACAATTAAAATTTAAAACGCAATACACGTCACATGTTGGTCTAAGGACAAAGAATTGAAAATTGTTTCTATGACATATACGATCAGTAGCGAAGAATTAGATGGATTAGAGGATTTTCAATATTTGAAAAGTTTTTTGACAATTGATGGTGCTTCTGAAAAAGATGTAAAGTCCGGAATACAAAAGACTGAAAATCCAAAGTTAAGCCTCTTTAAAAATAACTGTTTATTGTTACTATTGCATGACTACAATAGTTGACAGGATAACAGAGAATATCTGTCCACAAATTCTGAATACTTAAAATTTTCTTGTCGAATGTAATATTTAACGAAAAGATTGATAGATCTGAAGGCGATGAACAGGATTGTAAACCGGAGAAGGTAATATAAATTGGACATATATTGACCAGTCGCTGATAGTACAAATTACGCACTTGTTTCATACAAGGGTAATATTAATAATAAGACTCGGTCGTATAAAACAGCTAGGCGAAGAACCGTCATTGAAAACTCTATCACTTGTGATACGGTATAGAGTGAAGTGAAGGTGATGTGGTCAAAGATCGTAAATAATGACGGTCAGCTCTAGATGGTTATCGAGCATGTAAATAAGTGCAAATATATAGCTGAAGGGCATTATGATAAAAATTGTGTAACCAAATCTAGTGAACTTCTACCACAGCGTTTAATGATAGGGTTATCATAATCTCTAATTTTGCTAGAAATATTAAGGGTTGTCGTACTAAAATATTGCGATATCAGTCGCTCGGTATATTCTACGATTGCTGATATTTATGTATTATCAGCTCTATGTCTTCTGGCACCAGTTATCACAATCTAAAAACTTTACTTTCAAGATATCTAATTCTTTCCATTTGATGTGAATATAATCAAGAACGAGGCAGTAAAGACATATGATATTAGAGGAACGAATTAAAATGTTTTATGAAGTTTGCTAGTTTTCTTCAGAATAGGACTCATACGATAAAGAAAACTGATAACCCATTTCGTAATTTTTATCCAAATGAGGATTGGGTTTAAGGGTATTGAAGAATTTTAATAATTTCATCCAAATGAGGATTGAATTTAAGGGTGTATAGAATTGTGGCTGAAATCGAATCCTGTATCATATCAGGTGTTTTTGAATGTGAACTGGGCATGCAATCTACTATACATGCTGTCTGTTAGAAAAATATGGATTACTTTTATTCAGTAATTATTGCAACAAATTAAGCCATTTTTCCAGACTGCATCAAATACAGTATATTTTATAAAATTCTCGAAAAATTTGAAATCAACGGGACTCAATAAAACTGAAATGATTATGATAAAGTATGTGTCACTCGATGTCTTACCAACTTCACGTAGCTGTAGCTGTCGAACAGCTTGTCACAGTATACTAAAAATTCACAGCTTTTTGTTTATAATATTTTATGTACAAGTGTATGAAAGAAAGCATTTTATTCTAGATCGAAATGCGGACTCAATCCGCAATAGTTAATTTTTCAATTTCCCATGATATGATATGTAGTTGAAGTTATTGGTTATTATTTATTTATTTTTTCAAAGTATGTATTTATTATGGGCATGGTACCAAACTATATGGCAATTGTAAAAAATCATCATCCTTTGAATTATCATTGTCAAAACCATAGCCACCAAAGGGTAACATTAAATTTTGACTTTGTCTTGCCTAAGCCAATAATTTTAACCTATTCCATACCTTCCCAAAGTTCGATATTTGTAAATTCATTTTAGAGCATATATACAGAAATAATAGTCATATCTTTAAAGATACAAACCGTTGTTTAATTTATCTGTTGAAAACTATTCCTTCACCATCATTTTTTGACATTATTCGGCCGGGAAAATTTACATCATAGTGTTGTAGCACCATCATGTTGAGATAACACTTGTTGTAAGCCCAATTCATCAAATTCAGGTACAATAAATTTTTCCAATATGTCACGATTGACGGGTTAGTCAGTACATGTTACGAAATATGACCCAGTGCTTCGTCGCTCATGATTATTTTTAGTTAAAAATTAGGGTCATATGTACCGATCTGCAAAACACGATCATTTTTCGGTAGTTCTTGTGTTAATTGAATTTTATACGGGTAAAGAGATGCTCATCTTTTTAGAGAGACAACAAACTTTTATGAGGCATTCTTGTGCATGACGTTGAGAAGAAGTGTCCGAATATTCACCTCTAGCCCTTTCCCCCAGTTTATAAAAATTTTCAAAATTAGTACCACCAAAAAAAAAACATCACGTAATTTTCTTGGCAAATTAGACTAATTGCATGTATTTTTTTAAATATTTAATTTTGAAGGTTACTCTATGTTGATAAATGAAAAAATTTCAAAAAGTATTTTATTTTAATATTAATTATTTTATATTTTAATTAAAAAATAAATTAATTTATTTGTTATTATGACTGATATTAATATTCTACTGTATTTAAATTAGAAATTGGGTTTCAGTCAAAAACTATATATTTGTAATATAAGTAAATTATTGAATAAAACATAGCTTTTTCTAAAGGTAGTCAACCAGTTCGATCCATTTTTGAGGATCATCATCAGGCCTTATCATCTCTTTTTTTTAACAGATTTATGCATGTGAATTAAAAAATATTTTTATTTTTTATTAACTAACATTACTAATATTAAAAATAATTTTTATGTTCCCATCAACATGTTAAATATTATATTTGAATGTTTTTGAAATTGGCATTGTTGAAAAAATCATTGTCCAGTCTATTTTGGCGAAAATTTAAGTATCAATTATAATATTGCTTACATTGCGCAATAATTCAAAATAGATTTGTACTTGATTTGCCCGCAATATTTAAAATCCTAAATGAGACGAAATTTTTGAAAGTGAAATGGGGAGGATGTGGGTAAACAAAATAAATAATTTTAACACAGTATTTTTTAGTGTACTGTTGTTGTGAATTGATTTTTTTTTTTTAAATCCATGCAACTAATTCATTGAATTATTTAAATAAAATTTTTTAATGACTTCAACACGTTGGTATGACATTAGATGGTCCATATGAAATTGTTATCAACTATTATGCCAACTGACAAATGCCATACAAACAAAATAAAAATGGCAGCCAAACAAAATCGAGCTGGAACATATTATATGTACCTTGTATGTCGCCCATGAATTCCTTCACCAATTTTATGTTTAGCTATCATCAAACTGACAACAATAATAGTCAATGTTATTTCATTCGTGACAAACTCGCCATGTTGCGGTTGATTTTCATTGGTTTTAGTTTTAAGCTAGATTATGCTAGCCTGTCACATTGTTTTAGAGACCCGTCAATCATGGTGTGGATTCCTAGAATACTTCAGGTCAAACACACTGTACATTAATTTTTAAACAGTAATTTCTTTTGTATTAAGAGGATGTTTGTATTTTCATCAAAGACTTAAACCTTTATCGATACAACAGAGAAATTTTGTGCAGAAAGGTTGTTTCTTGGCTTAAAGATAATCTATTTTAACCATTTATTTAATATAATGTATGTATACATAATGTTTATATTTTATTGTTTATTATGAACTTTTGGCTATATTATATCAATACATAAGCGTATTCTGTGTAGGTGAGTTTGAGTTCCTTAGGGAATATTTCTAAACACATATATACGATTGAATCTATAAATTATGTTGGCTAGTGATTTTTTGTTTTGTTTTGTTTAGTATTGTTTTGTTTTGATTTGTTTTGCTTTGTATTATTGTTCTGTTTGGTTGTTTGTTTTTTTTTTTTTTTTGCTCTCTTTTCCCAAAACCCAAATAAATTTTGGTAAATAAAATAAGAAAGTTCAATTTTGGAAACAAACAAATCATTTCTTTCGGCATCTTAAAACAATCTTGCTCTTATATTCACATAAAATATGCCCTATGTTTGGTGTACAATATATCTTACTGATTCTTACATTTTCCATAATATATTCATTAGTTTTGCACGTGGAATTGCTAGACTTTCTAGGAAATGTATAAGAATTGAAATATTATTAGGAATACTACGATAATGTTAAGTCAATGTGTCAGAAATTAATCAGAATTTTCGATTATATTTTTAAGTCTACATTGACTTAGGACGGTATTTTTCATTTATATAAAGGTATATATGTGGTATTTGTACGTGTATATAACGAAATCGGTATTCTTACGGAATTTCGGTAAAAAGAAGTATCTTTGCGTCTTAACCAATGAAAGTGACTTAATAAATATCAGGTGATGTTTATATTTATATTCACTTAATTGGCAGAAGTTTAATGAGTCATATATTCATTCGTATCTGGTATTATTACACAGTACATTGTAAAGAGAATACTCATACAACACGTTGTTGTTTGTGATTCCTGTTCTCTTTTACTTAATGCTTACAAAAAATATACACAATTTCTTATTGAAATTAATAGTAAACAATAATTTACTTTTTACTACATACTATGATAAGGTACAATATCTAATATTAAATCAGACATATTCAAATCAAGCAGAATTCTTACATAACTCGAATACCTTAATATATTATCGAAATAATTTTAATAGGATACTAGTTGCAGAAAAAATATCAAAAAGGACGAAAACATATAAGATAGATCATTTTGGACCCTTCCTTTTTTTTATTTTTTGAATAACATCACTAATTTATCTGCTTCAATTTTTTTTCACCTATTCGGTTGTAATATATAACCAATACGTAACAAACGAGATGCAAGAACCTTGTCGATGATGTTCTTTATATGATAGTAAATTATAACTAGCCGTCAAAATAATCTATAGATTCTAAACATTTAATACCATTTGAAGACAAAAAAGTAAACAAGTTATTCCTAAAAAATTAATCCACTAGTTACACTTTACCTAATAAATATCCCTTTGAATGTTTTGACGTTCTATTATTAATTACATCATTACTTGATGAATTATTTCCAATTTCAGCACAATTAACTGTCACAATTAACACTAAACCACAATATAGAATAGTATTAATTAAAAAAAAAAGCCAACTACTATTATAGTTGGCATTAAATAACCACATGTTAACTGAATGAATTTAATTAAATAATTTATTTAAAAGATTAAATTTCATATAATATATACAAATAATTTAAAGAATTAGTCAAAAATACAACACTTCTTATACACTTTATTTGATGAAAATTTAAAATACAAATCATTAAAAATTTTCACCTGTAAATTTAATTTTTTTTTTTGTATTTATTTTAAGGTTAAGTTTTACTACCTTAAAACCTTATATTATTAATACTTAATACGTTAAAACAAAAACTACAATAGAAAATATTGAAAACCGAAAAAAGAGTGTTCTACAAATGTAAAACAAAATTTTTTAAAAAACAATATAAACAGTACAAATTTTCATTTATTATTTTACACAAATATTTGATTTTGAATAGCCAACTCTTTAATTTTAAAATCACGTAAGTACTGAATTCTGCATAGGCGGTAAAATTCTATGTTCGTTATTCTAGTGTGTATGAGTCGGCGCAAATCATAAAACCTACTGAAACCACAGTTTTAGTATAGTGAAGTCAAGACCTAGCAATTGTGTCGTAACGAAAACGAGAACCAGGCACCAAAAAGTTATCATCAAATATTTTGTTTTATTTTATCTATGCTCATTTTATAAAATAACATACGAAATTGTAGTACGTGTACTAATACTACAAACCATGAGAAAGAAACAAGAGTCAATATGATGACGAACGACGAACATAATAAAACTCTTCTCACCATTTTTATTCTCAAATTTTGTGCCTTTTACCTTTCATAAGAATATGTTGTATGCATATTTCAAAAAAAAAATTAAATATTGGTGTAGGTTAGAAATATGTAGAGTTAACTTGAACATACTCATCAGAGAGTAATTGAACACTCTCTTATTTGAGCTTTTAAACTTGTAATATCCATGCCATACATACACCCATACATGCAGTCCAATATTTTGATTAAATTTAAATTTATATTCATAATTTAATATTCTTGCCTATTAATTTAAGAATTGGTATACTATAGAGTATAGATTATTTTATCATTTTGACGTTTTGCTAAATAAACGACATACAAAGGCTTTTGAGAATTATTTTTTGCTAAATGAACGACATCCTGAGAATTAATGTTGACAATTTATAACCATATATAATATTAGCTCAATAATCTTCATCTAATAACATAGAATATGATAATCGAAACGATTAGGGTACTTATCTGTGGAGAATCATATCACGTTCAATTGCACTTCTTTTATGCCTCGAGGGAGCGGCGTTACGATGTTATTTTGCCGTTTTAAATATGCATGTAACATCAAATGTAAACACAAAAATCTATAATTGAAACTTGCCAACTGGAAAATATAGGATCAATCAATTATCTAGTTATACATTTGAATATGAAGACTTGATGGTAATTGGTTTTTTATGTACATTCGCGGTTAATGACAAAGCTATTTAAAACTTGTTAGTAAAACATTGAAAACAATATAACTGACAGATGTTCTAATATGTTATTTTTAATAAAAACATACTATGACTCAACTAAAGCTTATGAAAACTTTGTTAATAAATAAAAACTTGAATTTAAAATAAACAGTATATAAAGCATCAAGGGACAGGTGTAATGACGACAAATGAAAATTTTTGAAAGATGTGAACTTGACTCTTGTTTCTACCCTACATTTCGTTGTGAAATAAAAAGGATTATGATATTTGACGTAAAATTCGTTGAATTTTAACACAGCACTTATCAAGGCTTCAGAAACTAAAACACCGAAGCTTAGAACATTTTATATTACCAACAGTTCTCTCTGGAGAACAATAACAATACTAGTACATTTATATAGATTAAAATATGCAGATTTTTTATGTTTAATATTGAAATAGCATGCGTACTAATAAAATATTTTAAAATTTTAAATGTTTGAAACTTAATGCCTGCTAAAAGAAGCTTATATTCATAGTATTACCAGTATGAAATTTAATAAATTACAATTAGAAACTGAAAACCTTTTATTCACAAAATATTGATCAATCATTTTTGATTTATCCTAAATTGTAAAGCACATGCTAAAACTTTTGCGGTATTATTGTGGTTTTTTTTTCTACAGCATTTGAGAACTAATATTAATGTGAATAACTCAATTCGCTTTGAAAAAAATGTCTCCTCATATATGGTTATAAAAAATACGCATGTGCAAACTAATATTTTCAGTATCGCATAGACGGTTTACGATAAAAGTAACATTAAATGTTTAAAATTAGCAATTGCATGTAGACATCGTACAATGAATATTTGAAAATATATGAATTTAAATTTTAATTTATTACATAGTTAAACGCACACATATTTTAAACTCATTATTATATTATCGACTTTAATAATATGCTTGAACTTATACCTATGAACTATACATAACTAAATAAAAATTAACTTCAATCGAATGTCCGCATCTGTTTGTCCCAAACATGCATATGTCGTCGTCAAAGTTAAAATCTTAAAGTCGATTGGTTAAATCCCAACTCATACCATATGGTTTTTTGTTAACCTTTGTCAAAACTCAATCAAATATACAAGTAGAAAGAAAGTGGCATCAAACTACGTTCCTGCGTACCATCTGAATGTACATCAAATACATCACCATGTTTTCCATGGTAACTGATTCTGTACTGCGACCCTCGATTGTTTTATATTAGTTTTTATCAATTATCCACATCATAACACGAACGTTTGTTTAAAGTCGACGAGCGATTGTTCGACTGTAATTCTACTAGGTAGGGACCAGTCAGTTCTTTATGTACACTAGATTTCATGACTAAATTGATCCAATTGTATAAAATTACCGTTATACGGCATTGTTTATTGTACTCGTCGCAGTATGAGTGTTACGGTACTTAACATATAATAGAATCATTAATTTGAAATATTCAATCCAACGAAGTTTACTTTGGTTCTTAATATCCTTTTAGTCTTTTGCTGACGAATGCAAGTTGGAAACCTTGTCTGTATTGCAAACAGATTACAAAATACGTGATTTAATTCTTTTTCGAGTAAATATGTGATAATGTATAGTTACGTTTTGTTTCGAAAATGACAGTAACATGCTATTTACCAGCTAGTCAATAGTAAATTTTTATCACCTAGTTTTAATTAATAGTCAAATAACTTTTTATTATCTGTAATCCTTTATGTCAGATGGAACCATTCTGATTAAGCAAGGATAACTGAAACGAGCTGTGCTGGTTGAATTTTTTGACAAATAAGGCATTCGATTCATAAAACCTGGTGAACTTATTATGAATTTTACAAAAGTAAAAGGTATTAACTTTTGGAATTTTTGGGAACGAATTCGGCTAAAGTTAAGTAAAGGGAACGAAATCTAAACAGTGATAATGGAACAAATAGTTGATTTACATTGTTTTAATCTCAATTTTTGGTCAATTTTATCATTAATGAATTCGAAGAGGGCATACACAGTTCATTGTCTGTGGAATTGACTGCCGGTTTACTTCATGAAACGACACATTTAGTTTATCGCCTGATTATTCTAATTATTTGAAAAGTTTTTTTTATGCAAGTACAAGTATATTATATTATATGGCACACAATTGAACGTTTGTAAAATTGACGACCTTATTCAAATAAGTACTACTAGACAGTTGTATCCCTTACATAATTTCCAATATTTTTCCCAAATATATTTCTATTTTCTGTTAATATTAAATGGTAAATGGTAAGATATAAAAATGCTATCACATATCAATAGATGATGGTATATATGGTGGTGTATACACATTACAAATGGTGTTAAGGTAATGTTTTGTGTTTATAGAAAATGAGGTTAATATGGAAAATTTATCGTTATTCATATCACGTTTTTGAACTGTGCTCTAAACTTTCGTTAAACTTTACTTTTCTCAATGTATAAATATAATACCTATATTCCTAGTATGAATATATATATTAAGAATATTATAGATTCTCTATAATACTATTTTAGTAACATACACCCATTTATGTACTTATCTATGCAATATCAACCTTTATTATTCTTGTAAGATGTAACACTACAAGAATATTAACTAAAATAAGGGGAAAAAATGCTTAAACATTGTTCAAATTTCATTAGATTTTATAGATAACATACAAATAATCATACTAGTAGTTTAGGTTAAAACTTATTATGCTCGTATGCATGTAATCCTATAGAATATAGGTTAAGGTATAAGTTTTACAAACGACTAACTGAGATGATTAGTCACCTGATTTGTTGGTAAGATGCTTATACATTAATTCCTGAAAACAAGACATTAAGAGCTATATTATTTGACTATGACCACTTGTCATAAGTGTGATCGTGTTACTGGTGGTAATGTAGGCTGACCAATCTGTGGATGTTAGTCAGCCGCGCCGCTAAATCTTACAATTGTCTACCTTAAAAATAGAAAATTGTTTCAAAAATTAATTATTTCTACGTGATGTTTCACTGGATTCATGAGACTTTAAACGATCTTCAATTGACGTAATGATTCACCTTCGAAATTTGTTAGTGTTACCAAGAAATCTATCAATATGTGTTGCAATCAAAAATTTATTTGCTAAAAATCTTGAATTACGTCCCTTGTTCACTAATTCGGGACGTCTAATTAATAACGAATGCTCGAATAAGCTCGGTTGAAGTCAGATATTTTGCCAACTTTGTTTCGCTACTGCCCACATGTGATACGAAACGTGCATCAATTTGATCATCAAATAAAACCTGTATAAACGTATATGCTAATAAACGTTTACAATATTTTCTATGAATTATTAATTTCTTGAGCTGCAACACTATACGTTATAATTTGGTTAATTAACTCGAAAACTTTCGGTTGCATGTGCACAATTTTTGGTGGCCAACTTTGGAAAATGTATTTCAATATCATTCACGTATACACATCGAAAACATATTATTACACACTGGTTGAAAAAACAATTTAACAACAAACTAGGTAGCTGGGGATTTATGCACCACTCTATTGAAATATTCAAATGTATAATTAGATAATTATAATTGATTCTATATTGTGCAGTTGGTAAATTTTAATTACAGTTTGAGTTTACATTTGATGTGACATACATACTTGAAACGGAAAATGAACATCGTTATGCCGGCATATGCACCCTCGAGGATGAAGGTTTAGATGATGATACGCGATCACAAGAAATTCTGTATTATCAACTAATGTACACTTATCTTTCGATGGTGTTACAACTTCCAATAATGAAACCAAACCGTTACAATACCTTCACTAATGGCATTACATATGTTACAATTGCCATTGTCAATTGTTGAAATGCAGCTAATAGATAAAACAACGGAATTATAGATTCTGCGGTAATTTGCAATGCATTTTTTAGATAACGCTGTTCACTTTTTTGATTGCAACGTTATTCACTTTTTGGATAGAAACGCTGTTCACTTTTTGGATAGCAACACAATTTTCTTTTGTTTGGATAGCAACGCTATTAATTTTTTGGATTACAACGCTGTTCATTTTTGGATAGTACCGCTATTTATTTTTTGGATAGCAATGCTATTCGTGTTTTTAGATAGCAACGCTAGGAGTATGGGTCTGAGACACTTATTGAATTTGTTACACGATGTTATTTGTCACCTTCCAAGTTTGGCAGTCATACAATAGTACAATAGTAAATTTTTGTGACGACCCCCAGCATACCAAACATATATGCGGATCTTTTGCATCCGGAACAAAAATTAATGATCTGGAAATTAATGTCATCATCATGTACAAATGTTTCTTGATTATCTACAGCGATTTCAATTAGATATGGTTAGATCGGAAAAAAATTATAGCCGTTCTGGAATTAAAACTGGTGTAATCAATTGAAATAATATATAATAAATGGAGTAGCCCTTACTTTTCTACTGTATGTATATTAGAAGAATTGTGCCTACTACATCCATGGTAATTTGCAGTATATTCGCCTCCACAATTGATAGATTTAGATAAGGTCGTTATATGTGATTTTATAGTTAATGTTCTGGGGCAGGTTCCTGGATATTTTTTTTTTTTTTTTGGATTTTTTTACGCACCTGTATTTAATATTACTTTTATAATGTTTTGTACTAAATATTAAATACTATTTGTGTGATCATTTTTATTTAGATTTAAAAAAAAATTGTTGTCATTTGATCGGAGTATGCATTCGATAGATGAATGTGTGAAAATGTTTCCAAATAAGAGATTTATGTCCATGATAAAAAAAATGAAACCTACTTTTAATCAAACATTGTAAAGTTTCGAATTTTTTTTTTCCCAGACGCCAAAATAAAGATATTAAAATAACTTTTCATAATCTATCAAAACTAAAAGTTAATATTTATTACTATAACAAATTTTTATGTACAAGTACTGTACTCGTACATATATTTTCACTAAGGATAATAATACATAATAAGTTTTCTCGAACAGGAAATATTGCAAAAATTTTAAATTACACAAATGACAACACGTGACGTGAGTTATTCTTTTATTTTTCACACAATCCTTTTTTTTTGCCTTTTTTTCATCCTGTTCATTCTCGTTTTGTACAACAGGGAAAATAACATGATTCAACAATGAAAATTGGAATTTTTTGAGTCTTAGGATTTTCTTCCTTATTTTATTTACTTGAATATTTTCATTATGTATAAGAAAAACGTACGATGAAAGGTATTAAATCACGAAAAAAATTGTAGTTATACGAGTTTTTATTTAATATGAAAATATGATTGGTTTTTCATCAACATAAATAAGAACAAAGTTATGTGTGTTGTTCTTTGATTAGAAATTAATATTCAGTGTTTGAAAAGAGATTTTATAATTCCATATAAGGATATTATTTCTATCTTATTTAACGCTGTAATAGTGGTTTTTGGCTCTAGAATATTACGATGGACACTGACGGTACTATACGATATTAAATTGCATAACTTTAAATTGGAATTTCGGAATAGAAAATGTATAATCAATTTTAGTTGTTCGATTGTACATTGTGAATAATAAATTAATAGAGTGGTTCATAATCAAAACTTTTCTTTTATCTCATTTGGTGGTGAGATGCTTTTCACCAAGTTCACAAATACAAAAGATACCCAGTTTTAAGTTCAGTATACACTCACCAGATATAATATGTCAGCTTCTGGTTGATAGCGTGTCGAAGTAAATTCGGGTTGACTAACCTGGATGTTATTTACTTGTCATATTATCACCACTATTATTCCTGCATATTAAAAGCTTTTCGACCAAATATAATATCAAATGAGATTTTGTGGAGACTGACAGAAAGCGACTGGGACGCTGTTGGTGGTATCAGAAAGCACAGAGATCATGAGCAATGGCAGTTGTCGTTGATATTCTATGTTCAAGCGTGAAGTAAAGTTCGAGATGTATATTTATTTTTATGAATAAATAATTTTTTTATATATTTGTTGTATCCAAAAATTTTATGTGAATCCTAAGCTATCATTTTTTTGGATTTGCATAAATAACATTTGTATAAATATATGAAACGTGTATTATTTTGTAGTCTTTATTTTATGTTCAAATGTTACATACGTGCACAAAAACCTTAATTTCATATAAAATCTATTCAAATAATCTAATTACGTACCCCGTAATCTGATAAATAACTTTATTAAGATGAAAACAAGAGTACTATTTTCGTTCGCGTATATATACAAATATAATGTGCAAACAGAAAGTGACTATGCTGCAATATTTTCAAATAAATTGTATTTCATATTTTAAACAAGTTCGAAATAAATAGCAATGCTTCGTAAAGCGAATATTTTTTAGATAAATCTTTGATGTGGATTGCAAACTTCTACGGTTTAGCGTAAAGATCTGCGATGGATGTGCATCAACTAATTTTTTTTTTCATCTATTACCCTGATGGTTAGTATATAACTGATGCAATTCTATATTACTTTTCAGGTAATCATGCCCATCGCTTCTAGGCCCAACAATCTCCACAAATTCAGTATTTTTTACTGTATTTGACCAAATTTGATGAACACTAAGTTTATGAAATGATGAAATAGGGTACAACATATAAACATAAACATCCGATATCTTTTTCAGTTAGGTTCTCACGTCTATGTTGCTTACCAACGACGAATTTTTATTGCCTTGGTTTTTGTAAAAATCCTCTTTTGCGTAACACGATATATATATTTCAAATGCCACCCCAATATCATATCCGTGTCTATCATTTCGAATTGAGTTAGCTGAAATTTGTCGTTGGAAAAGTCACAATCTTTAAGTCGATTTGTTAGATCGCACCTATCATGTGCACATAAGATGTCTATTCACCATATTTGATATAATTTTATAATTGCAATTATGTAACAATGTCCGGTGAATATGCGAAAATCAAAAAACTACCGCGTTAAGAATTGTGGTCATTGCGGTCACTGTAATCTAAATTGATGTACGATGTATATGTCCATACAATGTGTTTTTCCAATTTTTGCAAGTCCTAGTTACTTTGTGAAATGCTTAATGTTTGTATACGAGTATATGTTTGTTTGAACGAATCTTAATATGACAATAGTCAATAAAGCAAACAAAACTGTTTCATACCTGATGCAGTCCTTTCATTCACTCTCACGCATCTTGCTCTAAGTGTACCTCTATTCTGAATCAAATAATATTAATTGATTCTATGTTCTTCACTTTGGAAACTATCAATTTTAGTTGTTTGGGTGGCCTATATATCGGAAACGGCAAATTAATATTGTATTGTAGTCTTATGCACCCATGTGACGTAATGATTATATGATGAATGTATATAAAATCTCATATTATAATTTATAAATAAAAATACCATTTTTAATTTGAATAATTCAAACATAGCTCCGTATAACAATAATCGATAGTTTATTTTCTGGAATGTTCATGGATCATAGTAGTGTATTTGGTTTATTACGAAGGAACGAAGATTCTTGCCGACTAAAAAGTCAATATCTATGCTTGCCCAAAAAAATAACGTGTCAAAGATATGTCATTAAAAAGGCTTCAAACAGTGGTATGACGCGGAGTGGCAATGACGTGTGCATGTTGATTCCCTTTGCTACCGTGCGAAGTGAAGATTTTGAGATGTTGATGATATTGTTGCCACTTGCGCTAATTGCCTGATTTCTTGTATACTGAACTGGTGGACTTTTTAAAGTTTGTGGTTATTTTATACTAAATCATTTATATTTAACTGCAATATAAAATAGACTTAAACAATTGGTTTAAAATTTCGATTTAAATATACTCTCGAACTTCTATGTAACCCTTATTTTTAAAAATGCATACAAGGATGTACATAGGCTATAGATTAAATTTGCCAAACCATATATTATTAAATATTATTTAAGTACAAAACTTCTGAGTTTCAAAACCTGAAACTTTATGTAATTTGAATTCATGTTTAACTGGGTAGTTGTGTACAAAAATCGATATTCATATTAAAAAACTAACTTAATTAAAATGAATGCATGTTTAAATCAAATTTCAGTTAAAAAATTGAACAACAGTAATTGAACAAGCCCGCATACACCCCCATTGACCGATTATTAAATTAATGTAGACAAATGTTTCGTTTAAAGTGACAATTTAAAGACGTTAATTAAAATTAATTATATCAATAAGTTATTTGGTATTTTTTAAGAAGCAAAATTGCCGGTCCGTTCGTATTCAAATTAATATAAATTATTATGTAATAAATTAGCAAATATTTGTCTCTTGCATATACGACTTACTGGAATAGCCAAACAACACAACGTACATTGATTTATTTTATGTGAAATATCACCAAATTTGGGTTTTTATAACGTAACATGTGATTACACCTATATACTTCGTCTTAAATTTATTACTTCTTCCCTTTTTTTGACAAATTTGTATGAATAACTTTTCAATATTTTTGTTATCTACCACAAATCAAATTTTTGAGTATACCACTTATATTATTGTATAGTCCATAATAGAAATTATCTTCCGGGGGTTCTGTTGGAAAAAAGTTTTCTTCCACTTTATTCACATATTTTCTATTATACTTGCTAACGTATCCGTCTCATAAATATATGTAAAGGACGAATTGTATATTTGTGACTAATAAGTATATATAGAAATCAGTGAATGTTCTTTATAATACAAAATATAAGTATAAGGCTCTTGCAATTGTACTAGATATTCATTTCACCATATTTTTTTTCTTACTAAATTTGTTAAGTGGTGTATGTGAATATCCCTCATATGGTATCGTCAATAGAACATCATTGATTAGATAAGCTCCTAGCGTCAATACTGATAAATCCGCAGAATCTGTACGGTAATGAACAGCCAGACCGAGAATTTAAACATGCCTCGATTTGACATATAAATGTACTATTTTCTTCAAATGTCAATCTCACATCTCCGACAGTGCTCTTTCAATGGTATTTCATAGATTTTTACTTCTGCTCATAGTCAACCAAAATGGGGCAATGGAGGAATAGAATTCCATTCTAAATGTTACTTGTTGCTTAAAAGTCACAAAGTTTGTGATATTATATTACTGTATATTTATGCCGTCAGAATTTTATTCGACTTGAAAATCTTTTGTATGCCACCACTTGTTTTGAATCCTGTATAGTTTAATGTTTCCTGATCTATGCCAATGTTCCAATCGTGTTATTGCAATATCTGTCGAAAACTCATTCGATTTTACATGTTGCCAATGTTCGATGCAAATTGTGTTTGACGCCCTATTAGCAACAAATTTTTTGTATATAATTTATCTTGTCAATTTTATGTTTGAGTCAGTTTTATGGATTTTTTATAACTGAGTGCTGTGCATTTATCCTCCTCAAACAGGAAAACCGTTTTTGCGATATGTCGATTTTTCTACAAAAATTATGTGCCAACGCGATTATGTTTCCCTGATATTAATCCCAAAAACCATCGTTCATAATAAATAACACCTAGTTGATCCTGCTAAATACAGATCGTGAGCTTCGAACTATATATGTACGGCTTTGCCGTTGTTGTTGAGTGATGGACATTTCATAATGGTCATACGTTAAACAAATTTTAGATGATTCTTATAGCACATTTGGACTGAATCAAATACAATAGGTTCTTAGAACTACGTTCCCAGGATCTCATAAAAAGAAATATGATGCAAGTACTCTGACTCCTGTTGATTCAGAAATGTGATATAATGCATATACATTATGTCGTAATGAATTTTTTTCAATTTTATTATTATCGTATATACATTAATATGACTTGTATTTACACATAAATTATGTAGAACTTTATGAAGAAGATTTGTTTTCTTATATACGAAGTATTCTCAACTGAAAGAACACTTGACAATGTTTTCCTAATACACTTATAAACAAAAATTACTGCACAGCTCATACCAATTATTTTATATTTATATGGAATTCTAGTATATTGTGGAATATCTACACTTCAGCATTGTATACATATTTTGTTTTCTCACTGATTGCACATACAAAAGAAAACCGAATTTTCTTTTGATACATTTTCACAGAAAAAGAAAATTCAAATAAAGACACGTTTCTTTGAAATGTTACACATGAGAAAAAATAATGCAATAAAAAACAAAAACGAACGTACTGGAATCTAAATATTATCTGTGTGTTGTGTATTCATTATTTACAAGACATTAATAACATTTATATGGAAATAATAGATAAGGACTGTAACTCATACACTCTCGACACCTTTCAATAACACGTAAGACGTCAAAAGGATTAGACTAAATTACGATGACGACTATTGAATTGCATAAACAGACACGATTTAGAACCTGGAATGTTAGAACCATATATGCTTCACAGGAAACGTATCACATGGCTTGCTGTAGTGGAGTTCATTTATTGGTAAACAACAATACAAACAGAGTTTAGTTTACTGAAAACCAATAGATTTAAGAGTAGGGTAAATATGTAACAATTGAATAAACGAGTTATAATAGAATTTGAGGCTATACGAAGCAATTCCATAGTGTTCTGTGAAAGTATTACTAAAACTACTACATCAGCGAGAATAGAACAATGCTTGCAGACTAAATCAGATCGCAGTTCCAAGAGATAACATTATTCGAAAAAATCAATACATGAATGCTCACAAGGAGAATTTTTATCGTCTCTCCTGTGAAACCTTGTCCTAAACGAGCTGCATGTTATTTTGAAAAGTGAATTGATTGTGGTAAATTTCTGCTTACCGTTAGCAAATATTTGTTTCTTTAAGACATAAGACCATAACTAGTACAACAGTACACATTTAGTTTTAAAATTGTAATAATTTTTTAAATACTAAGGACTTGTACCTAAAAGCTCAAAAAATGGGATGTATCAATTAAATTTTTTTCGTTCTATTCACAAAGCTCAATAGCAAAGCTTTTATCTTAGGTTTCCACCTACATATTGAATATTATGTAGAAATTATCTAATCTATTCACAATAATACAAAAAAGTATTATTATGTTGATCTTCTTCTTTTTTTTTGCAAGGAAATGTTACTATGTCAACAAGATTTTCATTCACATTATACACAATCTATCACTTCACATCCACTATCCGCTCGAAACTGTTACATTCTAGTCTAGTATCGGTGATTTGACATAGGCTGAATTGAAG
The DNA here is from genome assembly GCA_027564355.1 of Penthetria funebris. Taxonomy (NCBI): domain Eukaryota; kingdom Metazoa; phylum Arthropoda; class Insecta; order Diptera; family Pleciidae; genus Penthetria; species Penthetria funebris. The sequence continues at coordinate 8,997 of JANSTX010042761.1, read as the reverse complement.
GCACTGACCTGAGATCGTTAGCAATGGCAGTTGTTCATTGATATCCTATGATACCGCGTGATTTATCAAGAAATTCTATATGCTAAATATATGTACTGTAATATATAGTTTAAATTAATTTAAACACATACAGACTATACTGCATTTTCTATATATTTTTAGAACATTGGAAACTAAAAATTTCATTATATACTATTATAATTCTCGCTTACATGGATTCACGATTTTCGTATTTTCTATCAATGAATTCACAAAAGAATTTATATGTGCTTTAGCTTTCTGAACCACTGACACATTAATCAATCTTTTTTGTTGCAGAAAGAATTATTTGTTTTTCCTTACCAAAGGAAAATTTCAAAGGAGAATCCATTACTAAATATAGTTGTACTCGTATTATATCATATATACAACAATTTAATTATAATGATTATAGGGATTATAGATTTTTATTGGATTGAATGTAGCACCATATTTTATATGGAGCAACATATAAATTGCATTTTATAAATCAGTGTTATTAATTCCATTGTTAACATATACATGATTAACATTTGTTAACATTTACATGGTTAACAGAAAATAAATTCATTGGTTTGATTGAGGTGTTCTACCAATCTTCCATCCTTGCATTTGTATATAATATGCTACTATCATGAAAATTCAATATAGCCACAGTAGAGATTTAGTACAAGAAATATGATTGCTTATACCTTTTATATCAGCTCATTGAATTTGTCGCAGAATAATCGCAATCAGTTATCGTATAATATGTTCATATTTTTGATAATATATTTGTAGCTGATGTTACAATAAAAAGAGATATGTACGTATGAAACTGACGGGGTCATTGAGACATCATGTACTGCTTATTGCTATTCATAATTGATACTCATTAAATATCTGCTGTTAAAATTGTTGCATAATCTTGTGCTAGATGCAAGTACGGAGATTTTTACTTAAGACTTTTACTTTCGTAAAATACCAGGTAATGTCAATTGCAGCGCTCTAGAACTTTTTCATTATTAACTCATATCTGTCCCTATAAGATTTGAAATCTCGAATTGAGTTCGGACACATATGAGTTAAGATAGTGGTTATAATTGAACACAAAGTTGATTTAAACATGTCCGTCCGTCCGTCCGTCTGTGCGCACGATAACTTGAGAATGCATCGAGATATCGCTATGCACGTGCCACTTTTATCTGATTTGTGAGGCTAAGTTCGAAGATGAGAAAAATTGGAGTACTCCGTCAAGTACCTGCCATACAAACTTTTACTCCTTTTTTTATTTTTTGGATTAAAATAGTTTGTATAATACATACAGACTTCAAATTTTAAATATGTAACTGATATTATAATTGAAAGAATGTGTGGGGGTAGACGCTTAATCAGGTTACTCCTTAAAGTACCTCCCATGTATATTGCGCACGATAACTTGAGATTGCAATGACATATCGCCATGAAATTATGCATGTGCCACTTTTATATGATTTGTGAGGCTAAGTTCGAAGATGAGAAAAATTGGAGTACTCCTTCAAGTACCTACCATACAATCATTTTACTCTTTTTTCTAGATTAAAATTGGGTGTATGATATCAAAGACAATATAAAAATTTGGCACGTGTCACTTTAATCTAATTTGTAAAGCTAAGTTCGAAGATAAGTAAAATTGGAGTACTCCTTCTAGTACCTCCCATACAAATTTTTTACTCCTTTTTGATTAAAATTGTTAGTATAATACATACAAACTTATAACTTTACTTATATAACTTATATTATAATTGAAAGAATGTGTGGGAGTATAAGCTTTATCGTATAACTCCTTGAAGTGCCTCCCATGTATATTGTGCACGATAACTTGAGATTGTTTTGACAAATCGCCATGAAATTATGTACGCGCCATTTTTATTCCATTTGTGAGCGATATTTGATGGTGAGAAAATTGGAGTACTCCTTCAAGTACCTCCCATACAAACTTTTTACTTCTTTTAGATTAAAATTGGGTGTATAATATCAAAGATTCAGGAAATTATATTATATATAATTATATTGTTCTTTTGTATTATGTACCTGTAATTTTAGGCGGGTAACAAAGTTTCAAGGGACTATTGTATTTTAGATCATTCGTGTATAGTCTTGAAGGAATAATCGTTATTATAATTAAAAATATATGAAAATGTTAACTTGATCAGATAACTTCCTAGCGTGCCTCCCATGTATAATTTTTACTCCTTAGTGGTTAAAATAAGTTATATGATAATAACATTCAGTAATTTAAGCGAAAATTCTAGGTTCGAGATATCAACTATTTTGCAATTCTGTGTAATGAATACTTATTATTATTATGTTGTGATCCGTTAAACAATTTCCAGGGCCTCCAATAATTGGCAACCACTTATATGTTTCTCTTGTTTTAAATATATTCTTATCCCAAACTACATTTTTACGAACCTCTTTGTCCAATTGAGTATATTCTGTTAGACCTTTGCCGTGCTGTTGTTTATTATACTTTTGATGTTTCTCCTTCTCATTATTAGATTCTTCATGTCATCACTAATCCATTTCATCCTTTCATAACTAATGAAACCAAGAACGTTCTCATCAAATTGTCTCATTGCGATCAAATACTAACCGATTCGCCGAATCTTATATTCCTCATCTCAAAGTTTAGTAAAGCAGTTTATATTTATGTTTAACTTCATCAAAACTTTTATTTATATACGACAAATACTAATTGGTCAACATAACTTATTATTAGTGACATGTTCTATGAATTGAATTTATTGAACAGTTCTTGTAGTCATCCGTATCTACAGACGGAGATTGATTAAAAAAGCTTTTGACATATATTGTATATCAACATGATTGAAAGTAATTTAAGATAACTTCATTATATTTCTACTATTATGTAACAATATTCTAACCATAATGTATTTGAAATAATTGCATAATGTCATAACCAGACTGTGGTTTATTAACAAATTTCATTACTCAGAATAATATTATTATTCCATAACTTACAATATTATTATTTTATATAATATTTACTGATTCAATTAGAAAATACTTTTCGATATTAGTGTGGTTATGCGTTAATTCAATATTTACACAATTATTATAAGATTATTGCAATTATCGTGTAACAAACTTAAAATTGGATTGATCCCCGTAATATAACAACTTACAACTGCAATAAATCTAGGCATAACTGCAATAAATGAAGTAATTGGCAATAATTGATGTAAAATCACAGTACAGTATTAGACGACACAATAGTTTTCATCAAAAGGTGCCTTACACGCATAATAAGAATTTTTGACATATAATATTAAATGAGGATTTCGGACAATTTTCGGATCTTAAGGCGATAAACACGATTTTTAGACAAAGAGAATGGAATTAGATTGGTAATACACTGAGGCATTCGGTCAATTCGACAAGATTGGCACTGAACTGAAATACTCAGGGTAGTAGAAGAACGGAGAACTGTCATTAAAGAGATTTGTATCAATGTTACTATGTGGAATGAGATGAAAGTGCTAGCAAGAAATAGTGAACGATTTCAAATAGTGGTATTATATGGTTTACTAATTTTTAACGCTACTCATTCTCTAGACTAGATCAATATAATAAATGTTTATTGAATGCTTGCCTATAAATTATATACTGTTCTGTTCTACCATAAATCTCTTATTTAATATATTAATTTATACAAACGTTTATTCGTAATTAATATTGAATTTTATAGCTTTCTTTCAAAAATTGCTCAACGTCTGTTCTTATTATTTTTTATTTATTTATTTTTTTTTTTTTTTGGGTATTTTATTTAGGTCGTTCCCATTCTTAAATTTCTACAACTATAATAAAGATGTAGAGATAGGATATGGATGATATCATGAACGGAACATCTTACCCCATGCTCGTATATAGTCTAGCAATAGAATGGAAAAAAAAAGAAATCTGAATCTTTTTTCTGTAACAATGTAAAAACTTTTAAATCGTTTCGCGCTATATTGAAAAGTGAATTTTTCTTTCGATTGATACAAAAAAAATATAATAAAAAATGAAATAAAAATAAAAACGAAAAGTTTCTTCGTTTTTTTTTATTCTATAAATCGCTTTTGTTATAAATAGCCCAAAGTCACTTGAGCCCATTTCAATATTATTGTTTGTGTAATACCATTTTGGGGACCATCTCTGAAAATGTTAAAAATATATCCCAAAAGAATAGTACTATCGATCATATATATATATATATTTAAGATTTTTAGGAAGAACTGATGCTTAGAAAAATTCAATATCTATTGATGTTAACATCTGTGAAAAATACGCCAAGTATAACAAGTTGACGTCAACGAATAATTGAACAACCATTTAATTTTTGCTGAAACATACTCGACTGCTTTTCAATGTCAATCATTAAATTAGTTATTAAAATTCTTACAGGATCCTTGGATCTATTGTATGCAATTCCACCGAGTTCTCTATTTCTCTAAAGCATTTCAGAAGCATACGGAAGTAAATATATCACGAATGAATTCTTGATGCGGAAAAATATTATCGCTTGCATTTACCAATCAAATGCATCAGCATCTCTTTGTTTTTTTTTAGCATTTCCCGCATTGCATTTTGGATTCACTTTGACTTCAGAGTCTAGACAAAGATGTCGATCAATTAAGCGATTCCAACAATGGGAGAACAGGTCGATGAACTTAATTCATTTCTCCCAAATTGATTATATTGTTATTGTGTAGTTGCATTGTTTCTACGTATAATTTAAGCTGTGGTGTTTATAATTTAAAGGTAAAATTAGAAAAGTATTAATAATTAAGGTTCACGAGGTAATCCTGTAAAATTTGTGTATAGATACCTTGTTATGGTGGTCATTTTAACTCACGTGTGTAGATCGTTGTCATATAACTCATTAATTGTATGGTTAATTGGTTCTCCACATGTTGCTGGTCTTCTGTCACAACGCTATACAATGGCGTTTTCAGAATTCCAAGTTTTCGTTTAACGCCTGCCTCATAAATAGTATGTTAATTCTTTCGAAGTAAGCGGCGCAGTATGTTCTACGATTGCTGATTTGTCTACATACGCCTCTAGGTTTGCTGGCTCCTGTTAGAAAACCACGAAGGCGTATATTGTTTGTAGTCGCGTTAGTTGTTTATAACAGTGAATTTTCAACTTCTCAATGAATTCTATGGATGTAGTCCTATATTCCATATATGGATTCAATAAACGTAATTATTAGAGTAAATCTTCTAATGCATTGTTATGATTTCTTATGCCTACTCGTACAATTAAAGTTTAAATTAATATTGAAAATTTACTATAAATTTAATTAATATATACGAGTATATATATATACATATATACCATATATATGCACTGTATATTGAACATCGATTAGTCATGGCTATGTAAATTGTATGAAATCATTTTCAATTTTCCAGCTGGATTAGCCCATTATGGAAAAGCGGAAAATACGAGTATTTATATGATGTGTGGAATTGAATAGTCCTGATTGTATTAAATTCATTCCTGATAGAAAAAGATCAATAGTTTGAGTAATATACAGAATTTACAATCAGACAATTGTGCTATTCTAAACTATCAATCAAATGTGTATATAAATGTACTGAAAAGTTGCATAGAAAAGATGATAATACATACTATTATATAAAAGCCTCTTTGAAACGAATTGTACATAGAATTATTAGTTAAACTGAATAGGCGACATCTTTATATTGCAAGTATAGAAAGGACGTTATCTTTCATCGCAAAAAAGAGCGAAATACAGATGATGTGCAACAGAATCTGCATACAGAATACGATCAATTAGAGTTTAGAAAAATACGGGATAAGCGTAACTTTTTGGTATATATTGCAGTTCAGTTCGTGTACAATATTTTGCAAATTGGAACAACATAACGGGAATTTAACGTCTTTCAAGCACACAAACCGGACCATGCTTTAGTACAGAACATCCAATTCAATCTACGACATTGGAAACACGAACTGAATACTTTCGCGAGCTATTGAATTGACCCGGAATTCAGGTTGTTCACAGTTCGATTGACTGAAGATCGGCTACAAAACGATTCGGTGATTCTGCTCCAATTCGTGGTGAAATCAAATCCGCATTAAATCACATAAAGAACGATGTGATTACATACCTGGTAAGTGTTGCACAGATCATACCAATACATTATAAGAGTTATTGTTGAGCATTTAACTTCAAGCAGGTTTCGTTGTCATTCATCGTGGACAATTTTAGAAACTTATGGAATAATTTTAAGTTATATTCAAAATACAAGTACAACAGCAAAAATGTTTTTTCACACCAAAGCAATTTTTTACTATAAGACCGTAAAATTTTTATCTTGATGTCTACATAAATATTACCGTACCATAACGTAGTTGCCGTAATACCACATAATTATGACTGTGGGGCACATAAAATAGTACGTTACGAGTATTCATGAAAACAACATTTTTTTTTTTAAAATATAATATCAGACGAGCAAATTCAAGTTTCCAACTTATTTTGCTTCAAAATATAGAAAATGTTATATTTTTATAATGAAGCAAGATAAGCACCTCATTTGAATAGTTTTAATCACTTATTACCGTGAGATTACATAAGTTTTGCCATGAAACCGCATAAGTTTAACGTGATCAGACAAATATTACCTTGAGACCACATAAAAAAGTATAGAAAACCTTGTAAAAAATGAAGGAGAAAAAGTGCCTCAATGATTAGTGTTCGCATTATATTACGTGACACCAAATCGTTAGGAAATATGTTTTGTGATTGATGGAATTATATTATTTTTTCAAGATTTAGTATCTGGCTCAAAAATTTAAGTTTTCCACTTGTTTTGCTTCAAGATATAGAAAATGTTTTTTTTACCCTGAAGCAAAATATGTGATTAATTTGAATATTTTCAAAAAATATCGTACTTAACGTCAGATACATTTAGTGTTAAAAATCGGACCCGTAGAATTAGGGTTGAATTTAAAGTTGGAGTTACAGTTGAAATTGCAATTAAAATTAGAGTTGAAGTTTATTATAGATTTGCAGCTGAAGAATGGAGTTGGAGTTGTAGTTTTTATTTTAAGTTGTAGTAGAATTGGAATTTGAAATTAAAGTTATTATGTTGAGTTGAATTGTACCGTTAAAGTTAGTATTTGCAATTAGAGTTGACGTTGGAAAAATGTTGGAGCCACATTCAAAATTCTGATTCGGACTTAGAATCAAAAATCTGATGCCATCATACATTGACCTTTATGTAAAATGATAAAACTATGTGTTGAATTAAAACTATAACTATGTAATTTGATGTCACGTAACTTTTATATTCACTTTAAAATAATTAGCAATTTTTGTTCGAAAATTTTATAAGCAATTTTCAACTTTTATTCAATTTACAAAGTTTCACTTTATCTACTCGTATTTTCTATTTTTCTAGGTTTTTATTTTATTTTATATTTTTACTTCTGTTAAGAATGTTAAGAACGAAATTGTTAAAATAAAAATTATCTCTTAACGTGATAGAAATACATGAAATAATATTTTTTTTTTTTTCAAATTCAGTAACCAATAGTCAATAGCTGTTTATCGAAACATATATAACATATAACTAATATAATTGACTAGTTAAATACATTTGTGTTTACTATTTTTTAATAAAGGACTTTCTCATCCATAGTCCAAATAGAAAATGATTTAAAATCCTGTATTAAAATAATTTCACATAATATGACTCCAACAATTTTGAGAGTTCTTCTTCCTATATGAGGAAAACAATGTAATGGAAAATAACTTTGGTTTTAGTGGTTGACATATAGTTTTAGATACTCGATTAATTATGGATAACAAATTTATTCTCTGGTTTAGGATTAAATGTGCATGGTTTTCAGCTATATTATACACTAAACTCTGTTACTGAGTATATATAAAATTTATTAATTCCCTGTGTAATATAAAATTTATTACCGTGTGCGCCCCTATAATACTTACTGGTACATTAAAAACGCTTTCTAAATGGTTTTCCTCCATATACGACACATATTCACGTATATAAACTAAACAATATCAAGTCATTGTTTGCTGATGAAAAATTATATGGTATTAAATTCATATAGAATTTTATAGTTTATGTTAGACCTGTGTTTCTATATCGACATTTATTATAAACAATGCTATTTTACACAATATATTTATACTGATATCAAATACCTAATAGATATCATCGTAATAGACCAATAACATTAACTTTTAGGTAAATCCCTAATATAATTTTGAGTTGAAACAAATCCAAAATTCACCTTTGTTTTGGTCAAGGTTTTGACCTTACTCCTTCAATAACATTGTCTTAATTTATCGATACCACAGTCGGTCTCCCATTTTCAATCTCAACTTTCCTACAGCATACATATGTCACTAAACTTACAAGTACAATATGTGTAAAATACGGGTTCGATGCGCTGTAAATTTAAAATTGTTATTTAACACAACTTTTGAATTTATATTTCCCATTTGTAATATTCAAATTAATTAAAATTGTAATGTGTAATTTTTAATGCAATTGACGCATCTTCATTGTATATCTATGTTTATTTACTATAATATAAAATTATACTTTGTAGTATATTTGAAATTTATGATTTTTTTTTTTTGAGGATAACCATTTGAGGTTATATGTGGATACAAAATGATAATTTCAGAAATATCCTTTGTGCTTATTCATGTTAAAATTGTGAATTTAATTTATTATAATGCGGTTACAGATCTTTTGGTGATGTTTTTTTTTTCTTTGAATATAATTTAATTATAAATTACAACATATAGTGTATATTTATCATATAATTATGTTCTTCACCTCATTTTATCTTACTTAATAAGAACAATTTATTCATGACACTTCTGTAAATTTGCTATAAATTCTTGTTTAATATTCATTTCACTAACTACTTAAAGACTTCGAAACA